>CAUYRT010011104.1:0-57614 GCA_963574885.1 Lepilemur ruficaudatus | reverse complement strand
ACACCACACACAACATAAGAACACAAAAAAAAATTTTATCCACACCTCTAACACACAAAACAAAACCCCTCTGGTTGTGTTTTTTTTTTTTTTTTTTTTTTTTTTTTTTTGCCTCCTCTCTCTCTCTGTGGTGCCCAAAAGCACCCACCTTGAAAAATTCACTTGCTATATATGATAAAAAACTAGAAGTAGGATTAGGCTAGATAACTAACTGGGCAGACTCCGGTAATAAAAAATATACCTAGATCTAGTAGCTCAACTCAGAACCTGTTAGCGATCAAATTTAGGATCCTATTTCTTACTGTAAAGGGTGAGGGCTCATTTGATTCTTATACACTGACCATGAAGGAGTATGGAGATTCTAGAAACCATTTTAAACAATACAGCTGGAACTCTACTAATTTCATCAATGAGGGTCCATTTTTAACATCCATTATGCTAATTTATAAAACTCCTGATGTTGAAAGTCAACATGTAGATTGTAGAAATGCTTGGATGAAGCCACTTTTGGAGTGTAGACCTCCTGATTTTAAATGCTAAATGACCACCCAGGGAGAATGAATGCATGAATAGGTCAACTGAATGCCCACAGTGTCTAGATTAACACAAATGCATACATATTTATTGCATATGATCAATTCTGAAATATTTTAATGTAAATTATAGATATTATACAACTGTATCTTTATTTACTCAAGTTTTAAAAATAGTAAAATTAGATCATCAGAACTGGCTTAAAAAATCCAGTTTGTATTTCCATTAAATATACACAGAATTAACAAATGGATAATTTATTGATCTTAATTTTGCCTCTTAAATTAAATACCAGACTAGCATAAACCTGGAAGAATGTAAACCTGGGAACCAGAGTTGTCTACTCTGATCTTTGCTCATGCCAATGGCCTTCAAAATTGCAACAAAGAGAGTGCCAAATATAAGATGCTATTTTATGGAAATAGTGTGATAAAAGATGGTCTACATGAATTGATCCGCTAGTTATATTTTGTTTTAAATCGTTGTTTCATTTAAAGCAAATATTTGGCTGAGTGCCCTGGCACAGGCCTAGAATCCCAGTGATTTGCAAAGGGGTATCAGTTGAGGCCAGGAGTTCAAGACCCATCTGGGTAACATAGCAAGATCCCATCCCTAAAAAAAAAAAAAGAAAGAAAAAGAAAAAGAAAAGGAACCAATAGTATTAACAGCTACTGTTGTTGAAGGCTTATTTATGTCAGACACTATTCCTTGAGCTTTTACATGTATTAATTTATTCATTCCCGAAAGTCATCTCATAAATTAAATACTATTATCATTATTTCCTACAGATAAAATCAGTGAGACAGAGAGCTATTAAGTAAATTGCCTAAGGTCTAACAGATTAAAAATTGATAAAATAGAATTAAAATCTAAGTGTCTGGCCCTTAAAGGCATATTCTCAATCACTAAAATATTTTGACCTGATCGTTGTGTGCCCACAGGGCTGGCTTCATGGACCTATTACCTGTGTAGTTGCATAGGGTGCCATGCTTAGCATGACCCTGCTCTTGGTTTAATGCTGTGGTGCTGCCATTTGTGAATTCTTAATAATCAGTGGACAAGAGATCCTACATTTTCATTTTGTATTGAACCCCACAAATTATGCGTTTAGCCCCATGAGGACATTTTAAGCATGAAAGGGAACATTTGATGTGTAGAGATATCTGAGGAAGCTCCTCTCAGTTATAATTATCAGAACATGTAATGCAAACCAGTGGGGAAAAAATGAAACTATGAGTAAATAAGAGATTAATCATACTAGTATGTGGTAAAGAATGAACTATTAATTAAAATAAACATAAAATAACTTATACCTTTTTTATGAATATAAACACAAGAATATATTCATCAGTCCTTATGCCTACCATAAAAAGGAAGAATCAAGAAATTCAAATAAATTAGAAATTTCAAACACACTGCTGTAGCTCAAATATTATTAGAGGAGTGATAGTCTCTCATTATAAAGCTTAGAAAATAAAGATATAGGGCTTAGCAATACAATTATAAATAAATCTAATTAGTGAATATGCTAATTATTCTACTCACCTGTTAATATTAACAGGAAAATAATATTAATGTTTTTAATAGCTGAAAATGGATTCCATTAAACTTGCATTATCATAACAAAAATTGAGGTAACATTATAAAACCTTTTCATATATGCATGAAGAAGCTACAATCTTCACTGATTAGTAGCTTAATAATTTTTAGAAATAAATAAATCCCTTAAATTAGAAAGTGCCTTATTGAAAAATCATAAATGCTTTTTCTTCACTGAGTAAAAAAATGAGAAAACTTCAATTTTTGGTATAACAGTAGTATATTTCCAAGTACATTTAGGAGAGACATTTCTGTATTTAATTTACTTCATCTAAACCACATAGCTTAGCAATATTTTCATTTGTAATAAATATGTTTCCTTTACAAATAAGCTAATACAGATTTTATGGATGAATTATTTACAGAAATCTCCTTTATGCTATCTTGAATTTATTGAAGTTTTATTTGACTTTATATGATACATTTATGTATGATTACTTGAATTTTGATTTGTTAAGGTAATTCACCTTACATCACATTTCATTCCAACTTATCAAAGTAAGAAGTAACTTTCAATGATCAATCCCTGAAATACAGAAAATGTATTTGGCATATGTAATTGCTCATCTCATACATACTTTTACATTTGAATCCAAATCATCTCAGACATTTTTTTTACATTTAAATCCAAAATTCATGTACAAAATTTTATAGAATAAACCAAACTACCCAAATAGTCAACATCACTTTCTATTTTAAGAAAACCTTAACTCTTGTCACTAATTGTCATCTGCTGATGTGGAAAAGGACTGAAGGATCTAATAATTCTTTTCAGGATGTGTGGTTTAGTAAAGATAAGTCCTGCTCGCATGAAACAGTAATAGATATAAATCACTGAATTAAATCTTATTACAGTCTAAGAACTTCTCCTCTAACGATACTCACATTGTAATCCTTACTGCATTACTCACAAATGTTAAAATAATTAAAATGGTCTAGAATGCCAAATCTCTTAGAAATGCTGAAGTCTCATTAATTCTGAGAGATTCTGTTAATCCAAGTCACAGGATTCTTTTAAGACTGTATTTGATTACCTTATCTATAACTTATTCCTATTGTAAATAATACTCTAATAGAGAAAATATATTATTATTTAATGGTAATTTTGATAAGAAGAAAATTATTTTGTATTGCTGAATATTGAACAGTATAGCAAAGTACTTTGTTAGCATAGTAATTTGAAAAAACGTTTTAAAAAATGACTATACTGCAATTGAGATAGTATTAAAATTCATGAATAAGTTAAAAAATAGGCCAAGACTTGTAGTAGAGATGGAATAAAATAGTCTTTCATCACACAGAGGAGGAAAGAGTGACATTAGTGTTGGTATGAAATAGCTAAAGGTATGTCTAGATACTGACTCTGAATGTTTTCCCATTTTATTCCTATTGTAATATATTCCTTAAGTTACTTAAATATATAAAGAAAATTTTCAGACATCCCTTAATAATGAAGACTTAAATAATTGCATAATAGAAATATAAGGATATGAGCCTTATAACCAACTCCTGTAAGTTATGAAGTTCCTGTTTTAGTCAGCATAAATGGATATCAGAATCCATCATGTGTCCTGGGTGGGACGCGGAATGCAGAGGCGGAGGCTGTCTCTGATTACCTATGTAAGTTCAGCTAACTATGAAGTTTAGGGTCCACATTTTCTCAAGAAAGCAACTTGAAAATAAACAAGTTCTTCTTAACCCTAAAAATATGTAAAATTAAATATACATGATGAACTAAATCAAAACATTTTGATATTTTATGTTTATTTCTAATCTTCAAGTGAATCTATCCATAAAGGTAATCTAACATAATTGTGAATCTAGTGAAGTTTTTAATTAAACAAATGAAATAGAGCCAAGTTCATCTTTCATAAATATATAAATATTATTATAATATTTAAGAATATTGATACCCTTTATATTTATAAAGCTAATACTTAAGTATTTGGGAAGGCTTTGGTCATCAGACAATTGAGGCATATAAAAATAAAAGTATGTTATAATGGAAATTCAGTTTAAATTGTATGATTAAAATTGATGAACTAGGTTGTAAAAGCTTCTTTGAGAATTTCAGTTAAATTGAGCTTAGTTTAATAAATTAAGATGATATACAGGTTAATACTAAATCATGGAGGAAAATTTCCTTTTTAAATTTGTAATACTATAAAATAGTATTATAATATTATAAATAAAATATTGATATTTAAAACAAATTTATGAGTTTTTTTACCATGAAAAAAAATGTTGCTTTGAGGAACACCTATAAATTTATATTTACATATAGGCCTGCTCAACATACATTAAGGATAACACTAATTTGACTTCTCCACCTATGCTTTTTCTATTCCCTTGCCAAGAATTCCCCATCAATACTCTATTTCTACCTATGGAAATATTAGTCAAACTTCAAGGACTGTACTTAAATTCTATAATTTTCATAAATGTTTTCTAGATCCCTCCTTTCAAATAAATATTTTTTCTGTATTTTTTTTTATTTTACCCAATGGTACTACTTACTGCATTATATTTTAAATGTTTTATATTTTTAAATGTTTGCATGTCTACCTCTTTTCTATGTTGCAAGCTCCTTGTTAAAGTGACTGTTATACATTTGCTTTAAATGGACAATTGCTGGATTATGCTGTCAAAATCAGCAGCCATGCCCAGCCAGCTAATTAAGAAATACTTAACTTTGATCACAAGAGAATGAATGTATAGCATTTCAGACGGATGAGTAAAAAGTCACCAATACTAGATAAATTCAACACAAGGTCTATATTTAAGCACTTATGAATCAGTTTTACATTATTTCTATTAAAAACTGTATTCACTGGTTGAGGATCCTTTTGAACAAAAGTTGATCCAGTAAATTTCATATAATACATAACTTTAAGTTGAATAAGAAAGAAATGGATAACTGTAGAGTCCATAACCTGAACAGTTAATTTTATATTGAATTGAATTTTATATTTTCATATGTTCTATTTTAAATCATGCGATCAAAAGAGTCAAATATTTCTTCAATTCATTGAATACAAGTTGGTTGCATGAATGACAAAGACTGAAGTTCATAATATAGCTGATGATATCATGTTATCCTGATTAAAATGTCTGTTTAAAAGGTGACTTTATGCTTATAAAAATTAACATTTATCTTATAGGTTAGAGTATTTAAAAATCTAAATCTTTTATATTAAAACATCTATTTCCTCCATTTTTAAAGGGCAGTACACTTAATAAAATTACATGACCAAGGGTACCATAGCCTACAGGATATTTCAAATTTCAAAATCTTATTCAACTATAGCAGTTGAGTTGCTTCATATTCTCAAAAAATATTGATATAATTTACATTCTTTATTGTAATTCTCTTGCTATTAAAATTACAATGACTTTTTTCATTCTATTTTTTGCCTTCTCTCCAATCATAGCAGCCTGCCATATTGCTTAAACTTTTTGAGACACAGCCTAAAAATTTGTTATTGATCCTTATTTGCTAAGGTTGCTGTAGCAGTTGAGAATTATGTACTGCTACAGGAAGCAAGAGACAATACACTGGGAAAAAATGAAATCACTTGATTGTGTTTAATCTTTCTTGAACTTTCTGTTATATGCTGTCCATTTATCACCTGAAAACACTATTTTTGTCCTAAGACTTCAAGTGCATTGAGAATAGCAAAGAGTGAAAAATTGTATACTTCAACATAAATGGAGCAAGAACTAAAATGAAGAGTTTGTGTGGTACAGGTGTTGACAGTCCATCTTTATCTAGAGAGTAAAGCCAGTGGTTAAGCCCTTACCTCATGGGCATCATGCAGATGACCTGACTACAGGTTTTGCCTCCATCAAGAAAAGACCAGTTGCCTGCTGTAAAACATCATGCACACATACTAAATCCCCATTGTCCACATTATGGAGCACAGGTCAAAATAGTTCACAAATATTAAAATGATAAACAACAAAAATGCAAGTTTACTGGAGATTAAACAGGTTTCCCACTACTCACTTCGCAGAGAGTTATTCAATACAATGTGTTAACTATGGTGTTAAAAACTAGACGTACTTGGCCTAATGGGGGCCACATTGACAGAGGAAGCATGAAAATATTCCAATACGAAATAGGGTTTACATGTTTATAGGGAAATATTTACAAAATGGTACAAAAGCACAAAGAAGTAAGTGAACTATTTTAATAATTATGTGCTGCAAAAGCAAAATTAATAGTTTATGGGAGGCTTTATAGAGGTTAGATTTGAAAAGTCTTTTCCAGGGTTAGTAAATACTGTCAGAAGGAGAAGAGAGAAAGCACCTTTCAGAAAATATAATAATCACCTGAGCTATGCCAAAGAGGCACAACTGAGTGTGGTATGTTTAAGCAACTATGCATGTCAGTCATGATTCAGAATGGTTATGGCGTAGGATGGTTGTGAGGAAAAAAGAGGTAGTATGTACAGCAATAAAGATAAAGTGTTGTTTGCCACCATTTCCTCAGAAAAAAATAGCAAACTTGAGAAGAAAAGAGATATAGCCATTCATGTAGGTTTTGGCTTAAGTTTCAAAATAAAGACAGAGGAACATATGGCATAATTAACCTTAGAACTTCTTGATCTTACCCAACAAATAAAAGAGTTTATTCCAAAATTCCCAGATGGATTGCCTCTGAAGTGTTTCCACTTGGAGTGACTTTCTCTTCTTTGGTCAATCCCTTTGATTGGACATGATGTGATGTGTGAGGTGATTAGCAGAAGCCTAGATAGGTGGCAGAGTTAATGTTTATCTAAGATAAATACCCTTTCTCTGTCATCTATCCGTAGGTATTCTTGATACATCTCTTTTTTGGTCCCCTGTTTGAGAAGTGAGGCTCATTTCATATTGCAAGCTTTTCTTCATCACTGGTAAATTTTATCTACAAATTAACATTTGAACCATCACTAAAATACTACGATAACAAAATAACAAATATCCTTTTTATTTACATCATATTTTTAAAGTTCAACAATCTATAATCCTAAGTAATGTTAAGAGCACTTATGAAATAAGGTGATTTTGTTGCAAATTATTGTACCTTAAAAAGGAGCAGTCCAAAGTGAATCCAGGGTGGTCTTGGTTGCCAGAGTTTGGATATAGCAAAGACAGTATTAAAGTGACCTAAGCTAGAGGATGCAGTCTATTCATTAGAAGAAAGATTTCTGTTCATTTCAACATTTATTTTTAACTATGATGTCCTGTTTGAAATATCAAATGCAATAACTCCACAAAAAGAGGACAAAAAGTGTAAAGCATTGAGAGGAGGTAGAAATAATAAATATAATTAAAAACAACAAATAAAAAAAAAAACAACAAAAAGGTCCCAAACCAAAAAAAAAAAAAAAAAAGAAACTCCATAAAAAGTTTAATTTCTGTTTGAAGTAGAGCTTACCAATTAAAAATAAAGTTTCATTACATGGCTAAATTTTAAAAAGATAAAGTAAAATGGAAAGAAAAATAATGTGGAAATGAAATGCACCCATTTCAATGCCCCAAATGGGTATTCAATAACACATGCATACATACATACACACACACACACACACGCACACTCACACGCACATGCATGCATACCAACCATTAAGCATTGGGTGCTATAAATTTAATTGACCATAAGTGGAAGAAAATAAGATATTTGGCTCACTAATTTCCCTTTCTTAATAATAGAGTGGTGATTTATAATTGTGATTATTATCATAGAATAGGTTCATTTGAAAATACTCTATTATAATATTTATTTTTTGTCATTTCCTATAGAACTAAATTTCAATTATGCTGACGTGAAATGAAATCTTAGAGAACAATTTGAAAATCAGTGAAATAGGCATTAAGACAGTCAAAATTGGCTTGCATAATTTTTTAGAGGCAGGTATACTTTACAAGAGCTCATGTAAATTAGGGTCAAATGTTGAAAACATATTTTGTGTTAAACGAGAATATAATTAAAAATTGTAAGGCAAAGTAATTGCAGCATTTGTCACAAACACCTACTTTTTAATATTACTTGTATAACATAATATCAGAAGAATGCAATCAATAGAGGGAAATAAGATTTTTTAAAATATCTGAATGAGATTTTCTTCCCACTTACCCACATGTGCTATTTTGTTAACATGATTCTAAAGACAGCAAAAGTAAAGAAAGGTGTGGACATTCGATTTCTGATTAGAATTTATGATAATAAAATGTTGAGATAAAATTCTTCAAGATGTTTCTGCATGTCTTGTATCGGCTTTGGTTCTAGACTATCTTTTCAAGGAAGTTTGTACAGCAAGTGGCCTTGAAAAATTGATAGTCTCTTTCCACACAGACAAAGGACAGATTTGTGTCTTCTCTAAGAAAACGACAACATCTTCTGAGATAAAGTTCAGGCAGCCTTGCTAGTAACCCTCCTTAGAAGATTGGAAGTTCTCTAAGCTCACGATTCCCTCTCTGTGACACTAACTCACTGTGTGTGCCGTCTACCTGGGCTGCTCCACACGACTCCCATGGACTTGGGAAGGCAGCAGGAATGAACTTACACGTGAAACTTATGTCACCTGCTGTGCCATAAGTAACTGGAATCCTTTGTTTTTGACCTAGGAGTCTCATGTATTTAGCTAGCATCTATGACGCCGTGGCATGGTACATTGTGAACTCGCAAGTATAGTAAAATCTCAGACCCTTCACAGTCCTTGACATAAAATGCTCACATTTTCAACATGAAGTAAATTTTAAAGATCATTTATTATTCCTATGAAGAAAATGAAGAATGAATTGGTTAATTAATTCAGCTAAGATCACAGCTAGTAAAATAACTCACTTGATGCTTCTTACTTCAAAACAATTTCTAGTCCTCTCATATGCTCCTTAGGTAAATATTTCACCTTTGTCATCAATTCTCAAACTGCAATGTCTTTTCGTCTCATTCTCAGCCAATGACCTTACTTCCCGCCTTTTTGAGGAAGAGGAAATCAGAACAGAACATACACACTGCTCCCACCTCTAATAATATGCGTCAACCTGTATTTATATATGATGCTTTCACTCCTGTTTTACATTTGATGAACTCTCCTTGCTCCTATGTAAGACCAACTTCTCCACTTTTGTACTAAATCTTATTCCCTAACCTGAGGAAGGATATGGCCTAGCAGCTAATGTCACCTTTCTCTTCTATACTTGTTTTTCCTTCTGCTGTAGATTATATACACCTTTATAGATTATTTTCATCTATAAATATATATGCATGATATCTATCATCTTAAAAGAAACTCTTTTATTTTATTCTTCTTCCAGCTGTCATTCCACTATTATATTCCCTATTCCCTAAAACTTAAAAAACTACATTCTCTATTTTTTCTTTGTTATTTCATCAAATTTATCTTTGCTAGTGTCAATTAACACAGAGGAGGAGAAGGAGAGGCTTTGGTCTTGCTGTCCCAGAGGTGGCAGAGGCATAAAAATGAAGGAGGTGGAAAAGGCGGCGGACGAGGAACACTTGATGTAACTTCACAGAAATAAATGTAAATTTTATCTGACACGTTTACTTTTCATTTTTCTAAAAATGTTTCTATATAGTACCAATCCTTTTTCCACTGTTTGCTTTAGTTTCAGGGCCCATATCACAGAAGGGAACACGCCCTATAAGAAGTAAAAAGGAGTCTTGAACAACTGGAACTTTTCTTCCAGATTATCTGGTGTTAATTTGATTTTTGGCACTGCTTCTTCTACATTTCCCCTTTCATCATCTGGTACTGATTGGAAATACTCATATCCATCAAACTGTCTTCTGTTAATTCCTCTGGTAATTCCTCTTTGTGTTAACTCTTGAATTTCTCTATGATCCATATCTCAAAACCCTTAACCTCCAACCTTTTTTGCCATATCTCCAATCTCTTTCATGATTTCTTTTATTGGCTCTGTCATAAATCCACACAAGTCAGGCACAACAGCTGGACACAGTTTTCTCCAGCAGGAATTTATTGTTTCGAGTTTGATGGCTTTCATAGCTTTTTCTGTAACAATGATGACATTCAATGGTGTAATCCTTCCAGACATTCATGCTGTTTCCCCTATCTGGGTTCTCTTTTATAGTGTTGGCAAATCTTTTTATACAGGACTATGTGTAATAAGCCTTAAAGGTTTTTATGGATCAAAGGCTGAATTAGAGATGTTGTATTTAGGAGCAGGTAGAACACTTTGACACCTTTGGTTTTGAACGCATGAGGTTCTGGGTGGCCAGGGACATTGTCCAATATCACAAGAACTTTAAAAGTTAATCCTTACTGATAAGGTACTTTTTGATTTTAGGGACAAAGCATCAATGGAACCAATCCAGAAAAAGTGTTCTTGTTATCCATGCCCTCTTCTTGTACAACAAAAAGAGTAGAATCTTATCTTTATCTTTTTCCATTATGGGTCAGGAGTTAGCAGTTTTATAAATAAGGGTAATCTTGATAATAAATGCAACTGCAGGTCACCTTTGTCTGCATTGAAAACCTATTCAGACAGATATCCTTTCTCTTCGATGATTTTCTTAATGGCATCTGGGAATTCATCTGCTGCCTCTTGGTCAGCAGAAGCTACTTCTATTATCCTGACATTTTTAAAAGCCAATCTTCTTTTTAAAATTATCAAACCATCCTTTGCTGGCATTAAATTCTCCAGCTTCAGATCCTTCACCTTTCTTTTTCTTTAATTTTCCATATAATAACTTTGCTTTTTTCTGGAGTCATATTTGAGTCCATAGATTTGCCTTTTCTTATAGCAATTCTGCACCTACATATTCAATACAAGATAAAAAGATATTTCACAAAAAGTATAAAAGTATAAGGTTTTGATGAATTCTGATGTAGCTGCACCAGCAGCTTCACAAATTTCCTTTACTTTTTTCACAATGGTCCTTATATTGGATTCATTTTTCTTGTAATGGCAGGAACTGCAGCTGCAGACCCCAATCTACAGTACATAGCAAGCAATTCAACTTTTTGTTTAATATCATGACTTTGCTCTTCTTCTTGGGAACACCTCCAGTGTCACCTGTAGCACATTGTATGGGTTTCCTGGTGTTATTCAAGATTTAAAGTATTGCCCTAAATATGATGAAAAATATTCAATAACCACAGATTACTTTTTACTATAATACGCAATTTACTGAAGAGATGAAGTGCTCAGGCTGAGAGGATGAACATCATACGCTGTTTTAAGCAGACACAATGATTGAGTTCACTGCAATAGCGATAGAAGTAGCTATGGAATTATTACAGTAGTAAAGTATGTTCTACACTTAATATTATGAAGTTATGATTTAATACTACATCATTACCTTTGTTTACAGTTCTCTCAGCTGCAAATGATACCAAGTACAGTCTGTGTGTAAGTTTTGATAATTTTTCAATTTTTATAATACATTTATATGTTTGTGATAGTAACTGATAAAATAGACAAATACCTACATATGCTAATATTTTAAGTGATCTTGACATATTCAGCATTTTCTTGATTTTTTTTCAATATTTACGGACTACAGAGTTTGTCTGCAAGCTTTTTCAAATTGTCACAATTCTCAAAAAAATTTCCCAGTTATTTATTGAAAAACATCCAAGTAGAAATAAACCCATGCAACTCAAACCTGTGTTGTTCAAGGGTCAACTGTAAAAGTTATAATGTATTTTATAATATATAGCATAAAATGTATAATATACATGAGGTGATTAAAAGATGCCATATAATATATAAAAGTAATAAAAGGATGAACTGAAAGTAATAAAGTGATATTATTAAATGTTATAATATTTAATATATAAATATATATTATATATGTATATGACCTCCTCATGTTTATATGAAAAGTAGTATGCTGTATTTACATTGACTGATTTGCAGCTTGCTTTTTCATACTTAAAACATCCTGTGGCTTATTCCATAAAATTCATAGTCACTTCCTTCTTTCCATTCATAGTACCATATATACTTAACTCTGTGGACATATTAGTAGCATGATTTACTCAGTAAGTCCCCAATTAATGGAAAAATGTTTATTTTGCTGAACACTTACCTTCAATTTTTCTCCCACTTTTTTGCTACAGGTCATTCAGCAAAAATCAAATACCTCCTTTTCTCATAAAGTATTCCTTAATGTTTCAGTTAGAATTTACTACCTTGACTCATTTCTCAAAGACTTGAAACATATTGAGGAATAATATAGTCACTACTTATATCCAATTAGAAAAGTGATTGGGGCACATACTGCCTTCTTTGAAGTATAATAGAAAAATACTAATAGAAATAATTAGGAAAGAAAAAGTGTTTTAAAAAAACTCAATTGAGAGCAATTTTAAGCAGGGCTCAAAAAGGCTCATTAGTGCTATGAACCTGTAAACAGTGAAGTCAGTCCTCCACAGAATGGCAGAGATCTGTGACTTATGTGTAAAGGCAATCAGCTGGTGCAAAATCAGAACCAAAGAAGATGATCTAAACCACAATCAAAACCAATGTATACCATTAAGTAATAGAAAGTGTTTTGATACAGGAGATCAACAGATCTCAGTTTCAACCATAATCCCTCTGCTATTTGATTTCTTTGTTATTTAAAATGGAAAAAAATACACTTCACATTACTGTTCTGAAGCTTAAAAGTTATATATGAACAATGTTGAGCATAGTTCTCAGTACTAGCAGTATTATATTATTAAGCAATAATCTATGACATATTGTCTAGAATAACATGAATTTTTATATAATGTGACACACATATGCCCCTTTTCTGAAACTGAGATGGGCTTAATTCTTAATTTCTAAGGCAGGGGAGGAGTGGGCTCACTAAATAATGATAGTCATGACACATTCTGAACTTTCTCTCATATGTAGTACAAAAGAAGTCAATTGTGCATACTACTATATATTTAATTATAATTACTACTGTACATTTTGAAGCAGTACATGGCTATAGAAAAATATTGGCTCTCATTATCTGTACAATATATCAGTATTTTAAGCTCTTGGGTATTTTGTACTGTACTTATATAATGGAAAGAATTCATTACCTATTTGATAATATGTGTTTAGCATTTTTTATGCTACATTTTCTTATTCAATTCTCAAAGTAAAATAACTTCTTAAATATTATTAAATGATATGAAGTAATGTACCAAATCAATTTTGGGGGTCACTATACAGGTATTTAGAGTGTGTACATCAGAAAGAAGTAAAAACATAAACTATGCCTTTATAAAATCATACCCCTCACATTAGAAGTATATATTTTTAAACAATACATTCCATATTTTTATATTTAGCTATGACTAAGCCAAACGGACTTGTGCAATGGTTTTATACAGTAAGAGTCCACTCAAAGTTTGTACTGGAAAATAATGAAATAAGATAACCCTCTAGGAATGGTAATTCTTTATGTAGCTGAAAACTAATTCCATCAGATATTTTTCCTAAAAAATACATATATATATATGTTTATATTTCCATACAACTAATTTAAGGACAGTATGAAGCATCCCAGAAAGTTCTTTCAATAAAATTATGACTACAGATTATTATAGTTGATAAGTTTATTGGTGTTAAATGGTCTTTGCGTGTGTGTGTGTGTGTGTGTGTGTGTGTGTGTGTGTGTGGTGTTTCTATTACCCCTTCTATTCTGGCATATCGTATCTTGAGTCATAGTGGAAAATTTTCCTTAAGAAGCTGAAAATATTTGACTACCATGATTTAGATCATGTGTGAGTTGCTTATTAATCTTATCAAAAGTGGGATGAGATCAGATTTGCCAGAATCTATACAGATTATATTTATAGCTTCTCTCTTATCTGCAAATCTTGTCACTTTGTCATAAAGCAAATTGAATTGATCTGTCCTGTCTGGCTTTTCCCCAAAGTCACATTTGTTCATGTCTAGAATCTTCAGCTATGCTAGATAATCACAAACTTCTCATTTATCTAATGTCAAAAAATATTAATCATTTCCTCATCTGTATTTCACAGCATATATTTGACCACTTACGATGTGCTGTCTTAGGTATGTCAGATTTTTTTAGCCATTTTCAAGGACTATAGTGCAATGACTGATTTCTGCTAATATTTGTAATACTAATACCAAACATCACCCTCTCCAGACAGTGTATGTATCCTAACTTCTTCTTGGCTATTATTAATTAATCTGTAATTGATCAGTGGGTTTTTTTGTTTGTTTTTTTTGTTGTTGTTTTTTACTTTTTGGAGAAGATTATATTTCCTTATCTAGTCTTTGGAGATTTGTTCTGTTACCCAAGGGCCTAAATTAATAAAAGATAATATATTACACATAAGAGAAAAAATCAATATGATTAAATCTCTTAACAACTTTTCTTTTTTCTGGTTATTAATCATTTTCTCTCCCAACAAAGGTAACAACACTCTGCTTAGAGATGTGCTTTAAAAAAATACAGCTAAATTAATTATTTTTAATATCTTTCCTTTGATACTTTTCCTATCCATTTATTTTTTTTCCAAAAATAAAGGAAAAGGGGGAATTGCAACAATTTGTCAAGTTTTCCTCTCTTACAAATGATAACCAATGAATAGAAAGCCTTATGTTAAAATAATGAAATAATGAAATTTCAAATTAATGAGCAATAAGTAGATTATTTTTATCACAAATAAAAAAGTCAATATTAAAGAATATGCATGTTCATATGACTCATTTTATAATTTTTAGAATGTCATATATGTATTTTTTAAATTGTCCAAACAAAATTAAAGATTTTTATAAATTCAAACTGTGCATAATGAGTCATTTTTTGTTAAATGTTTTATGTTGTAAGCATTTAAGAATTCAGTCATGACATATGCTAGTTTTACTTTAATGATTTCTTAGACTGTACTATACAGAGTACAGAGACCATCGCTTCTCGGCCTTTTGGCTAAGATCAAGTGCAGAGTACAGAGACCAAATTTGCTTATTAAATTTTAAAAATCAGAGAAAGTTTAGGTTATTTTAAATATATATAAAAGAATGAAAAATATTCAAACACTCTATGTGAATCAGCTAACTAAACTCAGTTTTCATATTGATTCTCTTCTCATTTCAGCACTAAATCAAATTAACTGATTTATTGTACAAATACGTTATTAATGATTTTTAGCATATTGATGATACTCTCTTATAGTACTTATTTCTAAATAATGTGACTGGTTTAGGAAAAGGCAACCTTATTATTTTTAAATGTCAATAAATGAAACAAAAATTCTTCATAATATAGTCAGCTACAAAACATTGTAAAGCACATACCAGTTTCATCTTAACTCTTGGAACAGAATTAATAGCATAAATTTGAAGTGATATTCTAAGGGCTATGTACAACCCTTTCATATGTAAAGAAAAAATAAGCTTAATTTGAATATCTGATAATACCAATCATCAATAGTGTTGATTTCTAATTGTGAATAATATACTTCTAAGACTTCCCTTACCCTGAAATCGGTATAATTTGGGGGCCTTAATTTTTAGTAAGAGATTTTTTTAAATGTTTTTATTAATGTGTAAGGATACATACATATGCAAAAGTATGTAAACTTGTTTTGTGCTTATGACAAAACACTTCAAGCAATGTATTTTACTAAAATTAATATTTATAACCCTTCATCTCTTTTATTGTTTAACTACAATTATATTACTCATAAAGCACTGACCAGGTTTTATATCCATTTTTTATGTTTATGCAAGAAGTTTTTCTACACAAAAAGTGGTTTTGAATAAAAAATGTTGTACAATGACTTGAGAATTGCCATATGACAAGTCCATTTTCTTGTCTTTCCAATAGTGATCATGTAAATGCTGCCCACTTTTGATCAGGCATGGTATTTTTTCAGCATCAAGTGAGATAAAGAATGGCTTAAATTTATCATTATATTACTTAAATAATATATTTTATTACATTCTATTAAATCATGTTTCATTTCTACTGTTCAATGTTTACTTGCATTTAGTTTACTCACCAAACTTGCTTGCTGCAGTTGACAGATAATTCCTTTCTGAGTTCAACCTCTCATCGTTGTTCTGCCTTTCAACATACTCTCTTTTGTCTCTTCATTTGGGCTGAGCATTTTGGGGTCAATTTGTTATCGAAAAGATTTATAACTTTTGTTGCTTCTTTATTTTTCATGGCAGTGCTGGACAGTTTATTTTTCTCCAGACTCTCACTGTTCTCAGATGCATACTCATATGTCTGCATTCTTATTAAAGTTATGTATTGATGTACTGTTGGCTTCATTTGGTAGTACATCACTAAAGGGGGGAGTGAGTTGGACTGAAAATGTTCCAAGAACATTTGATGAAACGTGCTGTGCCTTTAAATGCCTTCATATACAGCAACTTTGTTGGGACCAGTATTTTATATCACAAACTATGAAGCAGCCAGGCTTATAAAATGGAAATAATATTAATATTAACTAAATAAATACAAATAAATCCCAATAATATTTTACAATATTCAAACATGTATTGTTTTCCTACTATGTATTCATTTACAAAAACTTCCCTGAATGAAATTGTTAATTTTTTTTGTTTTCTTTAATATTGATTGTTCTAGTCATTGATGAGAGTCATGAATGGAAATTTGTAAAGATTAGGTAAGTCCTCACCTATTTATTGTTATTGTAGTTCCATAGTGGTCATATTTGAAAGATGTTGAAAATTATCATTAAATCACACAGAATATACTTAGCATGGATTTGCTTTACCTTGAAAGATATAGGAAACCCATATTGCTCTCTGTCCTGTGTGTGTATGTTTGTGTGTGTGTGTGTGTCTGTGTGTAGTGAGGAGAGGTTGAAGGTGGTGGTATGGCTCAGAATATAAGATTCATTTTCAACAAAGGTGCAAAGAGCACCCACGGGGGAAAAATCAGTTTCTTCAATAAAAAGTACTGAGAAAAATCAGAATTCCACATTCAGAAGAATAAAACTAAAACCCTACCTTCACCATATACTGCAATCAACTCTAAATGGATCAATGACTTGGCTGTAAACCCCAAAATATAAAGATACTAGAAATGCTTCAAGACATTGGACTAGGCAAGGGTTTTTACATAAGAAACCAAAAGTACTGGCAAGAAGAGCAAAAACAAGCAAATGAGATTGCATCAAACTAAAAAGCTTCTTCACAGCAAACAAAACAATTAGCAAATTGAAAAAAACAACCTGCAGAATGAGAGAAAATATTTGCAAACTATATATAAGACAAGGAGTTAATATCTAGAATACATAAGAAATGTAACTGAACAGCAAAAAATAAATAAATAATAACTTGATTTAAAAATGGGCAAAAGACCTTAATAGACATTTCTTAAAGAAAGACATACATATAATAATTACCAATGGTATAGAAAAAATGTTCAACAGCATTAGTCATCAGAGAAATGCAAGTAAAAACCATAATGAGATACTACCTCATTCTAGTTAGAATGTTTATTATGAAAATGACAATAGAAAACAAGTGTTGATGAAGATGTAGAGAAAAGGGGACCCTCACACACTGTTAACGGGATGTAAATTAGCACACCCATTGTGAAAAATAGTATGGAGGTTTCTCAAAGAATTAAAAATAGAACCACCATATGATCCAGCAATTGCACTACTGGGTATATATCCAAAGAAAATCAAATCAGTACTACAAAAAGATACCTGCCTTCCCATATTTAGGGCAGCACTGTTCACAATATCCAAGACACAGAATCAACCTACATGACCCACAGTAAAATGAATAGATAAAGAAAACGCGGCATATGTACACAATGGAATGCTATTTATCGACAAAAAATAATAAATCCTGTCATTTGAGACAGAATGGACAGATCTGCAGAACATTATGTTAAGTGAAATAAGCAAGACAGATGATGTTATTTATGTGGAAAAAGCTGATCTCATGGAAGTAGAGAGTAGAGCAGTGTTATCAGAAACTTGAAAAGGGCTAGGTGATGGAAGGATGGAGAGAGATTGGTCAATGGCTAGAAAGTACAATTAGATAGGAAGTATAATTTCTGGTGTTCTATTGCACACTAGGTTAACAATAAAATATCATATATTACAAAATAGCTAGAAGAGAGATTCTTGAATGTTCTCACCACAAAGAAATGATAAATGCATGAAGTGATGGATATGTTAACGACTTTGATTTGATCATTATACAATGTAATCATGTATCAGAATATCAAATCATACCCAATAAATATGTACAGCTGCAATGTGTAGATTAAAAAATAAACACAAAGAATAATACTCTAAAGCATTTGATTTACCATCAATTTGTTCTTTACTCATTATGTTCAATACATAATACAGAATTTGTTTGGAAATAACTCCCTTATCATCTCCTTTATGTGTATGCTTAGCCATGTTGATTATACATTACACTGACCACAATGAGCTTTTTAGTAGAAACTGGAAATTTATAGCAATTCTGTAAATTTATTTTTTTTGAGAAAAGTTAGTATCTGTTTATTCAGCAATATATTATGAGAAACATATCTTGCAGCTGTTTTAGTAAACAAAGAACGTGATCATACCTAAAACTGTTCAGACTCTGAACTCATCCCTGGACTTCCCACTCTTAGTACTGTCCCCATAAATAAATGTTGGCTTGCTGCTGCAATCCTTATATTTTCTTCCTTTTCTTTCACTTTAACCACTTCTTTTCAATTCTGCTTTAAACACTTTCTTCCAATCTAGGGATATGACAAAAACCCTTTATCCTCTTTAAATGTTTTCATCAAAGCTCTCTTTATTATCTTTGCCTTTTCCTATACTATTGCTTTTTATTAATAAAAAAATTATATTCCCCTGTATGCTTCTACACTTCTAATATCCCTCATTACAATTCCATTTTCTTGAAATAGGTCCTTCGTATAACATATTAAATTATCTTTCTATCATATTTTTTGCTTTATGTTGATTATACCGTCAGGTAGATAGCAAGGGATTCCAGGTCTCCTAAGGACGAAAGTGAATGCTGTTACCTTGGTGCAATTGCCCCACCTGGCAAGAAGGACAAGGGTGGGCCCCAGGCCCCCATCTTGGTCCTGCTCCCCACTAATCCTCTCCCAAGTGATTGCCTTAACTGGGGGAGAAGGGAATACTCTACGAATTGGCCAATCATAACAGTGGGTCAGCTGCAAAAGAATTCAGTGTATTCTCTAGCCCACAGGCCAAGCAGCATAGGTACCACAGCGTCCAGAAATTGACCTAGAACAACCCACATGCATAGTAATGCAACTCCCAACTGTCCAATCAAAGTGGTTCCATGGTGACATGTGAGCCACTAGGGAGGTCCCAATCCAGGCACTATAAAATAAGACACCACCATAACCAACCCTTTTTGGTACCCCTCCTTTTGCTCTCCCTTTGCTATGACGTTGGGTCTGGCTGACATCTATGGCTGTAAACCTATATCTTGCTCTTGTCCTATAATCTTATCTTTCTCTCCTCAATAAACCTCATTTTCATGCTTTCCTTACTTTGGTGTGTCTGGTCATTTTTCGGCCATGAGTGCACTAAGAACTGGCATTTCAGACTAAAACCTGACAATACTAGTAAACTTCTTTTCAGTATAAGTCAATATAGGGCCTATATGAGTACTGTGAAATATCTCAAATAATATAGCACTATATACGTATATACACACAAATATGTATATTTACATATATATGATATGTATATGAGTGATTTTCCATCTGGAAATGTTAATAACACTGACCATAATATAATGCATGTTTTCTACTAGTTTTATGTTTTCTTTTTTAAACTAGTTGATATGCGTTCTATTGAATGAGTGATCATTTTGACCTGTACTAAAAAAGAATGTGTAAATATGACTTCTGATTTTGAGGAAATTAAAAGTGTGAGATGAATTTAAGAAAAATATAGATGAGCTAAAAAGTCCCATAGTACTGAATTGAGTAACATAGACAACAAGATGTTCTCCCCCCACCTTATCATGAGTTCACCCTTCTTACTAGGTCATTCCTTTTAACATAGAACATGTGAAGGAAATAAGAAATATTTCACCCCGAAGTATGGCATTTTGACATACTAGACTGACTGAAGAAACCTCAGTCTCTCTGACCTTCCCCTCCTCCACCATCAGCACTCTTCAAAAAGTTAGTTCCTTTACCTGCTTAACATCCAGACTCACCTAGGAGAACAATTGTTCTTTTCTTCCTCTCTGCCTATGACCAGGGGTGTGACCATACCTGAACAGTTTCTTTAAGAAGATAATGTCTCTGTCCTGTCTCTGAGACTCATTCAAATTCCAAAGAGAACTATTTACCAGTTAATCTTTGTTCCTCATCCACTCATCTTCCCTAGAAATCCTTTACTAGCTGTCAACAGAATTCCTCTTTTCCTCCCTCCTATAACCCATTTTACCAGAAAGGCATATAAGCTTCTAAACCCTGTTGGGGAGTTGAATCTTCATTCTGAGGGTTCTGTTACAGAAAGTTTGGCACTTATCCCCAAAGCTGCATCAGAAGAATGAGGACAAGTGTTTTGAGGAGAAGGAAAGAGGAGTTTATTAATTTGCCAGGAAAGAGCAGGGTGGCAGACTCCCATCTCAAAGTACTAATGTTGGGCTTCTGAACAGAAGTGCAGAGATTTTTAAAGATTCCGATCAATCCCATCTTGGCTAAGTCAATCTCATGACCTCCCTTGGATTCATCCCATCATCATTTAAGACAATCTCTTGACCTCCACCCAGACAATTCCCTAGAGCCATCTCCTATGGCACAAAGAACAAAAGACACTCCTCCACCCCTCCTGACCACCCACTACCCTGAGACAGGATGCAGGTCCTAGTTTTCCAAAAGGAGTGGGGGATGTTTTAAAGAGACATAAAACATTTTTGCCATTTTTTTCAAGCCATTTCTTCTGTTACAGTTCCATGTATAAGTGTTAAAATAAATTTGTATATTTTTCCTCCTCTTAACCAATCTGCCTCATATCAGTGATTTTTTCGAGAACCTTAGGGTGGCAAGAACCTTGCTCCCTACAGTATTTCAAAAATAAATCTCACTTTACTAATTTTCTCCTCAAATTATAGTATCAAATTTTCTTTCGTTTTTACAGTGAGTTATTTTTTAAAAAATTATATAGAGTAACTATCTCTAATTTCTCTTTCCTATTTACTCTTCAATTACTCTAGTCAGATTTACACACCTTGAACTCCATACACATTATTCTTAAACTCATCAATGACCTCCAAATTTCTAAATCCAATCAATTCTCCCTACTTATCTTGCTTTACCTTCAGTCATATTTGACATAGTTGATCCCTCTTCTGTCATTAAAACATTTTTTTTCATTTGGCTTTCAGAACTCTAAATGCCCCTGGCTTTTCTTTCGCTCAATCGATTTCCCTTTGAGTTTTTTTTTCTAAGTCCTCATTATAACCACAAAGATCATGCCTCTTATTGTTAGAGTGACAAATATCTCAGTCTTTGATCTTTCTCTATCTTTCTATGGACTCTTCATTTCCTCGATGATCTCTCATCATCTTGGAGCTTTAAATAGCATCTATATTCTAACAACTTCCACGTTTATAACTGTAGCCTTGGTCCCTCTGAAATTTACATTCGATATTCAAATGGCTATTAAACAACACAGTTTATATATCTAAAGGGAATCTCCATTTTTTCCTTTCTTTTGTTTTTTAGAGACAGGTTCTCACTCTGTCATCCAGGCTGGACACCTCAAGTCCAGTGGCATGATCAAAGTTCACTATAACCTCAAGTTCCTGGGCTTAGGTGATCTTCTTGCCTCAACCTCTGGGGCAGCTGAGACTACAGGCACATGCCTCCATGCCAGGTGAATTTTTTTATTTTTTCATTTTTTTTGTAGAGGTGGGATCTCACTATGTTGCTCAGGCTGGTCTGCTACTCCTGGCCTCAAGTGATCCTCCTGCCTTAGCCTCCCAAAGTGCTGGGATTATAGGTATGAGCTGCCCACTGTGCCTAGCCTCAATTTTTTTATTTCTAAAACCACATTTCTGATGTCTTCCCAATATGATCTTCCTATAGTGCTCCTTATTATAGGAAATAGTAATTCCATCTTTCTAACTGACCTGAGGCACTGAGTGGAGCAGTATCCCTGTCACATCTTCCACACCAATTCATCACCCAAGTATGAATTATACTTTTTAAATTTAAAAATAAACTCTTATCTTCTTAAGTCACTAAGAATTGGGGTTTTAAATTTTTACAATTATTGGGCAGAAATTTTCATGGATCTCTTGTGTTTAAACTTCTTGTGAACAGAAACATTGACAGACTCGCTCTGGATTAACTTCTTAAAGTTGATTGTCTAGAGAACATGGTTGGAAGATAAAGATGGTATCTCCTCAAAATGTATATTTGTTTCCTGTCCAGTTTGAGAAAGATAATGTCTCCTTTGGGAAAATGGTCGGGCACAGTTACTTGCATCACATTATAACAGATTTTGTTTTCCTAAATTTAGGGTTCTTCAGCTGTGAAACAAACCCACTATGTGTGCCCCATTCATCTAGGAATACCTGCACCACCCTTGTGGAATGGGCACACACAGGAAGCTCATGCTGCTTGCTGTGTTGTGAGTAATAAAATCCACAAAGTAATAATAATAATGATAAAAAAATCTCAGGACCCCCAAATTCATTATGTCAAAGTGAAAGTTATGCCTGGAGAGTGAATCACACAACAATAGCTGTTACTTCACAACCTTGTGTCAAAGATTTATACATTAGCCAGATTCCCACAGAAAGGCAAAAGGCCTCAGGCATCGCTAGATGACTGCCCTTACAAATTGTACTTTTTGCTAGCCTGGAAACCTTTCAAGATGTGTATTATCCCATAAAATTAGGACATGTTAATTGTATCTTTAGGTCTATAACCTTAAGTCTAGCTCCTAAAACCAAAGTCTTGTTATATTTCACACTGGTAATTCTTAGCTTCCCAGGTACAAAACAAAGATGAGATCAATTATTCTTCTACCTACCTGCCACCCTAATCTTCCTACATGCCTTTCCCCTTTAAGAAAATATATAAATACGAAACCTCCGGAAAACCTCTTTGGAGGACACTGGCCACAGACACCTCTGTGACCTCTGTTTTTCCTGGCCATGCCCACAAGCTCTGACTCAATAAATCTACAATGATTGAGACTCTTGCCTCAGTCATTCATTTTGGTTAAAAAATCATTTATCTCTGACCCCAGAGTCTCACGTTTTCTAAAAGTACAAAGGAAATAATACAGTTTCTGTTACATAAGAGACACTCAGTGAAGGTTGACTGGCATATTACGTCTAGTTTGTTCACTGCTATGTTATCCCTGGTTAGAAGACAGGGGCTCCCCAGATGGATGCTGTATGAATGAGTGGTGATTATGACAATGGTAGCTTTTTGGCTAATACTGAACTGATTCAAATATTTTAGTTTTATTTTCTGTCTTGCTTTCTGGCCAGTAAAGCATCACTTTTTAATTTTCCTCCATTTAAACATTTCTTACATCCATAAAGTTAAATGTAAAATTATTTTGTTATGGTTTAAAAGAATTCTACTGAGGTACTTAATTAAGACTGAACTAAATCCATAGTTGTTTTAAAGACTTATCTGTACAATATTGAATATCTCCATATATTTTTATCCTTTTTGGTTATTATTCTTTTAAAATCTGCATATTTTATATTTTATGCTAAAGGGATTTTCCTTTATCTTTCTAGGTTTTATTTTGCCTAGTTATGTGCCCAGTCTTTTCTTTTAATCAATCACAAATGAAGAGATTTGTTATCAGCAAAGGTATATGGAGTGATTGTTTGGAATACTATCTATTTCTAAACAAGTGGGACCCTCTCAGATTTTATTTAGCGTGTTCATTCAACAATTGTTGAGACTTCTTTGTCTGATTGTGACTTTGTTAATAATACTGTGAAGGGAATTTAATAATTTGGAATTTACTGACTAGTCCAATTCTAATTAGGCATAGGTACTAAGGAAAATCATTTTATTATTTTGTCTTGCCAAATTGGTTGTGATATATATTTGAGGCACCAAATATCTGGTTTTTTAAACATCACCTAGCTTTGTTCTCTGAATAATACACCTTAATGGAATATTCTGAATTTCTTAAGTGTAAAAACATTTGACATATTGTTAAAAGGCAAAACTCAATGAGGAACTCTACAAATTAAATTTCATGTAAAATATCAATATACTTTATATTGGTTTTTGATAAAAATAAGTATAGATTATTCTTTGTACATATCTTTTACACCTAGAACATTCCATCGTTTATGTAATATTAAATTTAATTATTAATTGATGTTTATGTAACAATCTTGAGTTTTAAAAAATTTCAAATACATTATTCAATTTAATTCTCATAAATGCAATTTAGAATTATATTTCATCTTTCTTTTACCTAAGGGGCAGAAAAGTCAAAAGTTTATCACCTTGATAACAGAGCTTAAAATTGTCTGAGCTTAAGGCTTAGATTTTTACCCTCTATTATAATGTTTCTGTGCTTTTACACATAAATGATCTTGAAATAAAAAGGAGAAAACTTAATAATGAGATAACATTTTTCATGTTGGTTTTATTTAAGATATCTAAAGGTAAAAGTTTTCATGGTTCTGTTATCAGCAACCCTGGCAACTTGAACAATGAATCAGATTTATTGAAGTGATGGTGATAAATGTATATGGAGAGCAGGGATTTTTAGTTTTCATTAATTATTAAGTATTATGATATTCTGTTTATCTTTTAATTATAAGAAAATTGTAGTGTATTCATTTAGAACTTTTCAAACTTTTAGGTGGTAGCTACTGTTCACTTTTACTTCCATATTTATAATAATTGCTTTAAATACAGGTGGCACCCAAGTTAGTTTCTTAATTAGTACATATTATTTCAACTAACATTGTGATGTGTCCTTGTATAAGAATCTTAAGAATGTTACATATGATTGTGTAAGTGGAAACTTTACAGATTATGAATCAACATTATAAATACTTCCAATATATTACACCCTCTCATGAGTTCCCACAACATTGAGGAAATTGACATAATGCAGACTGTCAGTGTTTAATGGAGAGCAGTCTTTAATTGTAATTGTACACTGAATTTTGAATTACTCATTTTCTAGTACCCACAAATATACAGTAAGAAATATTTAGATAGTTTCAATTGAATTTTGTTTTTGGAAATACAAATCATACAATTAACTCATTAATAAGCAATTTTCTATCTATAAAAAATCTGAAAAATATGGGAATTATTACAAAACATTGGGTATATTCATAAAATGTTTGGATATAAGTTTCAGAAAACTAGAAACCATGTATTAATATAAATAATGCAATTACAGCAGATATAAGTAAAATGAGCTACTCCCTTGTATCTGTTGATATAATTTTTATCTTTTACTAATTTTTTTACAATAGAGGTGAAGCAATTATCCATAGCTATTGTAAAAAGGTCAATGAGATGAAAGAATGATTTCTAATAAAATTTCTATTTTTAGAAAAATATTTGGAAAACTTCACTCACATGTAATTTATTTTTTACCAATTAGTACAGTTCTTTTCTCTGTGACAACCTGAAGCAAGATAATTGCCTTTTCCATATTTCTAACCTTCAGATAGTTTCATATAATTATTTTGTTTCCCCAAAGTCCCCACTTTTTTAATTAATACTTTCTCATTGCCTTTCACTATTCCTCTACAACATTCTTAGTTTCTAATTTACAATGATACATATGTATGCATACAGATTAAAATTTGCATATGCTTATGTACTCATGTGCAATCTAGAAAATAAAACTTGGGACAAATGTGTTTTTAGGGGAAAAAAATGATGCCATTTGTGGCATGTTTTCTCGGGACAAGGAAATTCTTTTCCCTTTAAAAATAAACATCAATAAAAATGAAATTTGATGTCTTTTTAAATCTGATAAGGAACAATATGAATTATGTCAAATGTTGCCTGATAGACTTATTCTTGGTGGAAAGTGGAAGATAAATAACAATGAAATACATATTAATATTTTGGGTTAGATTAATTGACCCTTAAAGTTGCTAATGGGATGCCTTCCACCACCTTATTTTGTTGTCATTGCAATTGTTTTTGTTCCAGTTTTAATTTTTTGCAGATTATATAAAATGTAATATAGTAAAATTCCCAGGATGTATGGCTTCTATTTTCTGTAGTTTGTGTAGTTAAGGCACAACCACAGGCTATGATTCATCCATGCTTTCTAACGGTGCACTGATGTTATCATATCTTTATTTTTTATCATTAATCTAGCTTGAAATAAATACTGGGGCTCACGTTTAGCATTTTCCATACGGCTACTAATTGTTTCCAACTACATTTGGGGAAAGAACATCTCCCCCACCACTGTCACTGATTAATCAACATTTTTACTATGAACAAAATTGCTATATGTAGCAGAACCGTGTTTATCAATCTTCTGTTTTATTTTTAAATGTTTATTTGTTTATTTTTATTTCAGGAAATTATGGGGGTACAAACATTTTGGTTACATGTTATGACGTTGTCACATCCCAACCATGATTTGAGACATACCTTTTCCCCCCACAATGCTCACCACGTGCACTAGTTGTGAGTTTACCCACCCCAACCTCCCTAGCCCCAAAGAATATTACTACTGTGTGAGCACCTTAGTGTTGATCACTCAGTGCCAGTTTGATGGCGAGTACATGTGGTGCCAATTCTTCCATTCTTGTGATACCTCACTTTGGAGGATGGGCTCAAGCTCTATCCAGGAGAATATAAGAGGTGCTAGATCACTGCTGTTTTTTTATAATTGAGTAGTATTCCATTGTATACATATGTCATATTTTATTAATCCACTCATGGATTGGCGGGCACTTGGGTTGTTTCCACATGCTTGCTATAGTGAATTGTGCTGCCGTAAACGTTTGAGTGCAGATGTCTTTATTATAGAATGACTTTTGTTCCTTTGGGTAGATACCTATTAGTGCTATTGCTGGATCAAATGGTAGTTCTACTTATAGCTCTTTGAGGTATCTCCAAATTCTTTTCCCCAGAGGTTGCACTAATTTGCAGTCCCACCAGCAGTGTACGAGTGTTCCTATCTCTCCACATCCTTGCCAGCATTCGTCACTTTGGGATTTTTAGATTATGTCACACTATGGTTTTTTTGACGGGCTTTGAACTGCGTTTGTTCATTTAGTTAAAGAAAATGACACTTCAGATCTTTTTAAGCTTCTATGCAAAATCCCACGATAGCAGATGCCTTCTTGGCTCCACCCCATGTACTCTCAAATCCCTTTGCCATAGAGGTCCTATGGCTTCTTAGAGTTTGCCTCTGTTTCTTTGTGTTGAAGAACTACCCTTACGCTGTCAGTACCTGCTACTGTGTGTTTTGCACAACTGACCAGGGATTTATGTCAGAAGTGGCAGATAACGAAAGCCTGAGGGGTGAAGGATTACTAATACTCCAGGATCCTTGCTGCTGACCAGGGCAATTCCAAGCTGTAACCTGAACTCTTCCCAGAGCACCCAGCATGATTGAGCCAGGAATTTACCCTTCCAGGAACTTTAGCTGATGTTGCAGCTTTGCTTGGCTCCTCTTCTTTTTGGACCTCTTTTCTTTCAGCTCTCCCAGTTTTTCCTGGGAACTAACAAATTAGTTCCACACAAATCTCTCACTCTGTTGGCTTCCAGAAAGCCCAACTTACATTTGCTAAATAAGTCAAGTGTGGTAGTATTGATATTAGATAAAATATAGCTCAAACCAAAGGAGAGTTTTACACTAATATAAGTTACAATCAACCAAGATTTCACTTTTTTTTAATCAAGTGAAATCAGCCTTTTAAGGTCAGGTCTGTACTTGGAATATAACAGAGAACACAATAGATAGAGTTTCTGTTTTCATAGAATTTCCATTCCAAACTGGAGAAGCATAAAAATAAGTAAACATATACATACATACATTTATGCTTCCATAAATAAATAAATACATGAATAAATGAGAAAGACAGAAAAATAGTCTAGTGATGAGTGCTATGCATACAATTAGAGTCAAAAATCATAGAAAACACATGGGATGATGCTTCAGATTTAGTAGTCAGAGAAGGTCTCTGAAAAGGGATAGGTTACATTGAAGTTGAGATCTATAATGACAGGATGAATGAAAACATATGAAGATTAGGGATAAAAACATTTTAGCCAGAGAAGACAGAAGGTACAAGGACCCTAACACAGAAAGGGATTTTGCCAGAAAAAAAAAATAAATTAAAAAAAGTGGTCAGAGAATTTAAAATTGATGAGTAAAAAGGAAATTTAAAAAATGAGAGATAATCTGAGTCATTATTTATCAGGGACTTAAAAGTCATACCAAGTCCTTTTTTGTGTGTGGTAGAAAGACCTTGGATATTTGAACAGAGAAACAACTTGATCTTATTTTAATGAAAAAACATTCTAACCATTCTGTGGATAAAGGGTTCTAACATGGTATCTTAGGTTTGGTTGCCTGGAAACAGAAATAAGGGCAGTAGGATTGGACAAAGGGAAAAAACAAACTATGATACAGGTGCAATAAAGGCCTCAGACAATCCTACAAGGAGCTCAGGAGTTGACCCTCTGGGATTGTCCCACAGTGATTCAGGGTGTTTGGGCCTTGTACCCTCCAAACAGATAGTTACTAGATGAAACCTGCCCCCTTTGGCTAAAGGCAATGATAAGACAGAGACACAGATGTGAGCCATCAACAACCAATGTTCCCATGAGCTGTGGAAAATAAGAGCCTTAGCTAAAAGGGGAATCTTGGTGTCACACCAGAGCAGGCACTACACATGAAAAGTTGGGAGATAGGGAGACTGATAGTAGCCTAGGTAGGAGGGTGCTGGTTACCAGACAAGGGCAGCATTATGGCATAGTGGAGAGAAGTGTTAAATTTGAGATATATTTTTAACAAATTCTAACTAATTTGCTGATGGATTTGACAGAGTGGGTACAGAAAATACTTTTTATTTCTGAACAATTAAATAAATGTTGACTCAATGTAGTAATAGTGGAAACATTGGCAGAACACATGTCTGATGGGGGAAATCAACATTTACTCTAGGATATGTTCAGTTGAGATGCCTATTATATATTCAATGTCAAGTATGTTGTACATTATGCAAATCTAGAACTTAGGGAAGTGGTTATAGTTATAAATGTGGGAGTCACTACATACAAATTAAAATCGTGGGGCAGGATGAAATTACCTGAGGCAGTGCCTGTCAAACTTTTTTGTTACACAATAAAAAGCATTTTGCTTCTTAACCCATATTGATGTATAAATACTGAAACAAAAATTTCACAAAATTACTTGCATTGATTATGCCAAAATGAATATTTGAAAAGACACGTAAGATTTCTCAGGTCATGCTCATTAAAGCTTTAATAAAATTAAAGAATTCAGTACAACAGGAGAAAGAATATATGAGCAATCATTAGTAGTGAAGAGGTTTCTAGGTTTAGATTCCCAAGGTCCTTCCCAAGTTGTACAGAGTATACTTCATCTTTAATTTATGAATCACTCAGACATGCACATGGCATCTTCATTTTAGGGGGCCCTAAAATGACTTTCAACATTTTATATCAATTTACACATTCGCCTTGTTCTTTAGCTTGCAAATTTATCAATGAAAGACTTTATTTCTCTTGGTATTTGTTTTTCTGTTGCTTAGTATCATCCCTAAAATATAGGAAGTGTTTGGTAAAATGACTACTGAATGCGTGAATGAGTTAATTAAATAATAAGTTCGCTTTATGACAAGGGTCTTATCTGGAAAGCATAATGTCATTTTATGCATAAATCTGAAAGATATAAATAACATATATAAATTTTAAGCTTTCTGAAAAAGGTACGTTTTGTCTTTATTTTTCAATAAGTGGTATCATATTCATTAAACAAATGTATCAGCTCTCAAATACAGTTTTTATGGAGACATAGGCAGTTTAATAACCATTCTTTTTGCTAGATTTGATCATATAAAATTGCTATTTTTGTGATTGCAAATGTTTGAATATTAACAACTTAGTGTTTCAAATGACAGCTTTTAGATCTGCATGCACATTACCTACTTAGTAAGCATATAAAGTAGTATTTAAATTCTTCAGGAAACTTTAAGCATGCACATTTGATTTGCATCAAATATCCTTTTGATATGGGTGATCTAAATATCCAATTGCCTGTTTGATCAAATTTTGCATAGTAAGGATCTTGCACTGAACAATGCTGAGGCAGCATAATATCGGTATAATTGCATTGACATCATAACAGTTCCTTGGCAGTAATTGTGCTCTCAATAATGCAAATATAGTGCATAATTAAGGTAGAGGATACCACCATGATCAGCAGAACGCTTCCTCTGGAGCCTATACAACGTCCGTGTATTATTGCTATGAGAGCAATGATTGCATCCTGCACCTTCTGAGGAGAACACATAATGGGGATATGTGAGAATCATAAATAATGGCAACTGACACGTGCAACAGCTGTGTATCTTGGTTTCTTCAGATGTTTATTCATAAAATACATATTGCTCTTGTCAGTCTGCCTGGATACTATGAATACATAGCACAGTAGAATAGATTGGAAAAGAAGGACAATTTAAAAAACTTGTTATACTTGAAACTATTTTAAAGTAGAAGCCATTTTTAGTTTTATCCACCATATGTTAATTTATAAGGCATAAAAATTGCAAAATATTTTATTAATGTTCTAAAAGCTTTCTTTAATACATTAATACTGCAAATTCCACCTCACACTTATTTATTTATAGTCTCCATTTTGAGAAACATAATCTATTATAACTTAGTTAATTTTTTATGTTCCTATTTTCTCATCTATAAACTTAGGAAAATATACCATGCAGGTAATATGGGTTTTATTGATTTAAATTGGATAATACAGAATCGTGTTTAGTTTAGTGCTTGTCACAATATGGACATTCAATACATTTTAGTTATTATTATTTCTTAATCCTGATCTCCCCTATTGTAAACATGTATATTTAAGTGATATCAGTTAATTTAACATACATATTAATATTCTAGAATGGAATGTCTATAAGAGCAGAGCTTTTGCTTGTATTGTTCATCACTGAAGCTTCAATATTTAATACAGCTTCCTGATTCTCAAGCAGTATTTATTTGACATATGTTAAATGAACTAATAAATCCAATGTAGCATGTGTAATTATAACCAAAATCTCAAAAGCATGATTTCAAGTTTCCAGTTATACCTAGATTCTCATCTCCTGCACCTATGATGCATAAGTACAAAGAGATCTTTAAAGCAACTGATTATGTCTATGTAAGAGTTGTTTACCAAAAGAGATCAATTCTGTCATTTTTTACGTTCACCTGTTTCCTGGCTTTATTAATTAACTTCAATGGCTTAAACTTCATGGATCCAGTTAACACATTTTTTTAAATTAAATTACATGAAAAACTAAAGACTTTCTGTATCACACGGCATAACAGATTGTAAATAAACTGACTATGTTGTCAGATGCAATGCTTCTAATAAATATTCTGTTCCTTATAAAAATTATAATTGCATTATTTTTACTATCATTATTATTTTGAGTAAGTTCTATAAACATTGACAAGTTAAAGGGGATTGGTTAGAAACTATAGTTTAGCTGTGATGGGCCTGCATCAACTATTGAATCTTTTTTTAAGCCTAAAATTCTATCTAGATTATTTCCTGTTTAGTATTTTCATGGTTCTCTGAAATATTATTAATTTCGTTTTCATTTACCATCTGTTTAACTCTTAGTAATTTCTGTTTCATTTCAAGTAGCATGATATCTTAGTGATGCTTTCATTCATGTTTATGAAATTGCTTGTCCACGAGAAAGCAATTGTTTCTGTCTTGCCAAAAACAATAGGCAACATCAGATGTATTGAGAAACCTAACACCACCATTAGACTTCTTAGAGTGTAGTAAATTTAACAAGATCCTAGTATGACCAAGTGCTTTATATATAATAACATTCTTTATTAACCTTAATAACATTGATTTTTGTAAAGGAAATAGTAAGTTGTGTCATACAAAATTATCCACATTTTATCAATTTATCTAAATTAGAATTTAATAAAACATTGATTAATATCATATCAATATTAAAAAATAAGAAATTGGACTCACATAGCTTAAGAGCTTTCTGTTATCACTTATATTTGTGGTAGAGTAATTATTTAAAGCTAGTTCTGTCTAGCTCAAATTCCATATATCATAATTTCTTAAATCCAAGTTTATTTTTATTCTATAGTTTTTTCTTTAGCTTCAAAGATTCATTCCTTTGTATTCATATTTCCTTTTTTAGGACTTCTTCTTTTAAAGCAATATTATTAAAAGGATTAATTTAGAAAACCAGCATAAATAGCTACATAGTCATCCTTGAGTTTGTTCATCAGAATCATTTTCAAGAAGTGACTAAATAAGCAAGTTTCAAGGGAGAAGAGAATAAGACACATGCATAAAAGATCAAGAGTGTTTTTTAAGTAAAGACAAATTGACATACCTAATATGATCATAGCATTTAAAAGAAACTTCAAAACAGAGCACATTATTTCTTTTATATATTTATAAATAAAAGATATATCTATAGGATATATGTATATTCCATATTCTTCTCTTATGGCATTTACTTCATTAAATAATGATGAATAATGACCAACACCCCCACCAATTCCTCTATGTCCCTAAGTGAAAATAATTGAATATTAAAGACAGGTTTTCCTACACTGCCCACCTTCCACCAAATAAACTAAACAATAACAAAAATTTATTCATTTTTCCAATTATTCAAGTAAATATATAGTTGTTTAATAAGTTACTCCTGTTTTGAATGGGGACAAAATTGCATATCTTTTGACGTAAGCAAATCAATGACAGCAAATATTCACTCAGCAGTATTCTTTCCTTTCCTTGTTGAGAAGACTGAAAAGTTTTATCTTCATGGGTACAGAACTAACTACTCTCCTTTTGGTTTTTTTATTGCAGACACACTAAAATTCCTAATATTAGAACAGACCATAATCAAAAGAAGTCCTTATGATCTCCAAAATATTGGTAATTACAAAAATCTTTAAAAGTATCACAAAAACATAGGAAGTATTTTTAAGTTTGATCTGGTGTTTTTTTCCAAGGGAAGTACATGCTGGCTTTTTAAGTATCAATTTGAAACACTTCTATCTCTTATAAAAGATTTGCCATGTTGTATAAACCCAGCTGATCTATAGTTCCATGAAAACAAAGCCAAAATGGTAGCAACTGAGAACAGATTTCAACTGTTGATTACTCGTGGAAAACTCAAGTTTTTAATATATAGAAAAATATAAAATGTTTATAGATGTTTTTTAAAAGTCAGAGTGATTTTATAAATATTCAGTTTATAGGTAAAATAAAATACTTAAAAGGAAGGATATATTTGAATAGAATTTTTATGTATTTCTGAGCCTAAGTGGCTACTTTTTAACCATATGTTTTATAATTGTGGTTTTATTATATATGTGAATTTAATATAGTTCTATATTATATATAATGCATAGTCCTGTAAATATATGTAATTATATGTACCTGTGTATCTGTGTTTATATTGGAAATATTTTATCTTATTTTTTTTTCCTATAGATTTGGCATTAATTGAATACATGTGCATGCTATATGTTTTCCATATCCTTTAGGCATAGAACATTAGGTGATTTTTTTTTTTTTTTTTGAGAAAGAGTCTTACTCTGTTGCCTGGGCTAGAGTGAGTGCCGTGGCGTCAGCTTAGCTCACAGCAACCTCAAACTCCTGGGCTCAAGAAATCCTTATGCCTCAGCCTCCCAAGTGGCTGGGACTACAGGCATGTGCCACCATGCCGGGCTCATTTTTTCTATATATATCTTTAGTTGGCCAATTAATTTCTTTCTTTCTATTTATAGTAGAGACGGGGTCTCACTCTTGCTCAGGCTGGTTTTGAACTCCTGACCTTGAGCGATCTGCCCACCTCAGCCTCCCAGAGTGCTAGGATTACAGGCGTGAGCCACCGCTCCCGGCTTCTTTTCTCTTTTTTATAGTTCCTGTTTATTTGGAACTTTTACTTTCCCATCCTAATCTTAGTTGCTGTTTCCTGGGTTTACGATGACCTTTTTTTTTTTTTTTTTTTTTTTTGTCTTTGGGTTTCTTTTCAGCTTCAGTGGCTTCTGCTAACTGCCTTAATCTCTTGGCATTTCCTGAAGTAAAAAAAAAAAAAATCTGATTGCCTTTTCACTCCAAGTTAGTATGAATTGTTAATTATTTGTGTTTAAAGGAGTGGGGTTGGCAGTTACAGAGGTGTTGCAGCCCCCGGGACAAGTGTTGAGCTTTCAGTAACAAGTGTTAATATATTGGACATTAGATAATAGAAAATTGTTTCTTAAAAAGTGAACACAGTGCTGCTTTTTTCATCAAATCTTTTTAGCTAATAGCCTAAAAAATATTCTGCTTATGTTGTCATTATTGCTGGATACATATTCTTAGCTTGTTTGATATTGAGGTGTCAACAGAGGAGAACCCAAACTCTATAAAATAATTTAAAGGATCTACTCTGAGCCAAGTATGTGTGACCATGGCCTGAAGAGCCAGCCTCAAGAAACCTTGAGCAAGTGGTCCCGCCGTTGTTGGGTTACAGTTTGGTCTTACTCATTTTAGGGAGACAGGAATTACACATGAAGCCATAGATCAGTATGTGGAAGGCATATACATTACTTTGGCCTCCAAATACAGGATATCTCGAAGCAGGGGCTTATGAGTTATAGGTGGTTTTAAAGATTCTTTGATTTGCAATTGGTTACAGATATGAAGCTTTCTCTAAAGGCTTGCAATGTTTTAAGATAGGAAAGTCTGTCAATCAGAGACAAGACATGTACCAAGACTCAAGTGATCTGTTAAGTGAACTGATGCCCTGCAGGTGTGGTTTAACCTTTGTCTTACGCGGCCTTAGGCCTATTCATTGTTAATAATTTAGTATCTTTTTTTTTTTTCCTTGAGACAGGGTCTCACTTTGTTGCCTGGGCTAGAGTGCAGTGGCGTCATCATAGCTCATTGCAACCTCATACTCGTGAATTTAAGCAATCCTGCCTCAGCCTCCCAAGTAGCTGGGGTTACAGGCATGAACCACTGCTCCTGGCCAATGATTTATTATTTTATTGTTACAAAGAGTAACTACAGAAGGGAGAGGGCATAACTAAGCTTGAATGACTTTTCTCCTCCTCATGGCCAGCAACTCAGCTTTAAGGTTTTTATGGTGTCCCCTTGGCCATGAGGGGGTGCATTCAGTCAACTGGGGAGCTTAAGATTTTATTTTAGTTCACAGAGGGATGAAAAATAACATTAGGGTAGGAATAATAAGAGTAAGTAGCAAAGCAAATGAATGTCCTATAGGTTAAAATATAATCCTAGCTGAAAACAATTCTGTCATTTCTCAATCATATACAAAGTCCATGTACCTGATAGATAAGTTATGGTCAATGTAGGAATACTTATATCACTGTTCAATTCCTAGCCCTTGTTCTTTTCTGTAGTACACCTCTGAACTATAGAGGGATAGAAATAATTAAGCACTTTAATGTGTTATCATTTAATTCTCACAGAAGCTGACTGACTGGGCACTGCAGGTCATGCCTGTAATCCTAGCATTTTGGGAGGCCAAGGCAGAAGGGTTGCTTGAGGTTAGAAGTTTGAGACCAGCCTCAGCAAGAGTGAGACCCCTTCTCTACAAAATACAGAATAATTAGCCGGGAGGTGGTACGCTCCTGTAGTCCCAGCTACTTGGGAGGCTAAGGTGGGAGGATCACTTGAGCCTAGTAGTGTGAGGTTGCAGTGAGCTATGATGACACCAGTGCACTCTAGCCGTTGTGGCAGAGCAAAACTCTGTCTCAAAAAAAAAAAAAAAAAAATTCTCACAGAAGCCTTTCATTGTAGGTGTTACTTGCATTTTGCATGCAAATGAAATTAAATAGATTGTAAGAACATTGATCAGTAAGTGATAACGTTATTATTCAAGAACAGCAACCTAAAGTATTCGTAATAACTCCCTTTTCTAGTTAATTTCAGCTTTTTTTCCATGTCTGCATAATTAAAAAGTAAAAAACTAGTCAACCCCCTTAAAAAAACAACCTTTCCCATGTAGTTACGATAACAATTCTTATCAAGTCTTTTAAGATTATACCTACAAATTGTTTTAATGTATAAATTTTATTGCCCCCCACCTCTGGTTTTTAAAGTAATATTTGTTAATTATTAGGGAAGAAAATACAAAACTACCTTCAATCTTATAACTCAGTTAACTCTTTATTTCAGTACATTCCCCTCTTCTGTGTACATTTTCCTCCCGAAACATTATGGGTAGAGAGAATTTGGGGACGTTCTGTCAATCTGTCTCTCCACCTAGACTACAATTACACTGGCAGAATCTATCTAACTTAACTATTTTGAAACTCTGTAGTCTGTTGAAGGCTTGAAATTTTCAGGGGAAGACTTTTTTGGTCAATTTCAGCTCTTATCACAGTAGCATCTACCTATCCCCACCCCCCCAGTCCCATGGTAGGCAGCTGTGCATGTGTTTCTGCACACAGCATGTGGGAGCCAGGGTTAGCAAAAAGGACCCTGTCCTCCAAATAGCTGGGGTCTATGCTTTGATTGCTAATTGCTGCTTTGGGATCACAGAGGTGCAAAGAGGTGGGCAACCATTGTTGCACATCCCCTCATTGTTGGCAAAACCCTCTACTGGCTGACTTGATTTCCAGGTGACTTAAAGGGCCAGTGTCCTTTCCCTCACCTCTAATTGTTCCCCTTTTGGGAGCCACACATTAAGGCTTAGAACATTCATAAACACATGTTGAAAGGGGAAAATACTGCTATGGATACTGTATTTGAATTCTAGATAATTTTTTAGTAGAATCTGGGGTTTTCAAAATATTATATTGGTGATTAGAGGTTGTGAATGAGTTCAACTTCTTTTTTCTTGTGAAAGAGCAAATGGGATTAAGAAAAAAGCCACTGCCGTGCATCATGGCTCATGCCTGTAATCCCAGCACTTTGAGAGGTGGAGATAAGAAGATCGCTTGAGGCCAGGAGTTTTAGACCACCGTGAGCAGCATAGTGAGACCCTATGTCTACAAAAAAATAAAAAACAATAAATTAACTGGGCATGGTGGCACACTCTTGGCATAATTATAGATATTTCCAGACTGGCTAGTAGTTAAACAATGAGGATTCATTTGTGTGTGTGTGTGTGTGTGTCTGTGTGTATTTGTTAAAAATGGAAATTATTTGTATTTATAGTTACTAGAGTGATGAATCTTCATTATTTAAATTGAATAGCAATGGAACTGGGATTCATGAGTATACTATGTTTTCTTTTTCCTTGGAATGTTTTATATAATGCATAATGGAATTTATTTAAATGAAATTTTATTAGCATTAGAAGTAACTTACACTGAACTATCAATCTCCACATTCATTTATTATCCATTACTTAAAATGTGTTGCATCAGTTTTGCTATAATGGAGTCATTTGTTGTATCATGTCTTTGTTGTAAGGTGATGTCACCTGTTTTGAAATAGTGGAACTTGAAGAAATAGACAAGGATATAAGAAGTTGTATAATGAAGAAATCTTTAGTAAAGCTTTTAATGTTTATTTCTTGTTCCAAGGTCTTTTAAAAAATCGGCAGTTTTGACTTGCTCTGTTTAAGACTCATTGATATGATCAAGTAAATGGAGAAGGTAGAATCATTTGGATTTCAATTTCAAACTATTGCACTTTCAATTGTTTTCAAATAAATGTCCAAAATCTGGATTTTTGGTTTTATGGGTTTTTTTGAGACAGGATTTTGCTCTGTGGCCCAGCCTGGAGTGCAGTGATCATCATAGCTCATTGCAACCTCAAACTCCTGGGCTCGAGCCATTCTTCTGCCTCAGCATCCGGAGTAGCTGGGACTATAGGTGCAAACCGCCACTCCTGGCTAATTTTTCTATATTTTGTAGAGACAGAATCTTGATATTGCTCAGGCTGGTCTTAAATTCCTAACTTCAAGCAATCCTCCTGCTTTGGCCTCCTGAAGTGCTAGTATCACAGGTGTGAGCCACTGTACCCAGCCCAAAATCTGTTTTTAATATTATAAAATTTGGATTATAAATTGGAAAGGGTAGTGTTATACTTAAATGGACAATTCAGATTAATTTCTGTTTAGAAATGAATCACACATAGGTGTCTAAGATAAGTAACTTCTGAGATACTTTATTTTATCTATTACAGGTAGATTCTTCCTATTTTTAATTGTAGTCCTCTATATTTAAATCTAGTAAGAAAAGAAAAACTTACTTACCAGACCAGTACAGCAGTTAAAATGTACAAATACATCACTACACTTATGAAGTTAACATTATTGTCAAAAAAGAGAAAAAGTAGGAACTTGAACCATTTTAGGTAAAAGGACCTAGCATTATACCTTTGCTCTAGGACTTTCAGTAAGTCTTATTATTTCATAGTAAGTCTTATTTTTTGTGAACTATATGATTGTTGTATTTTAGAATTCCCTTTTGGTGTGATTCTGTTATATTGAAACAAGCTTACCTTTTTTTCTTTATCAACTTTATAAGGGTACAATTTATATTCTGAAAATGTACCTATTTTAGTTGTACGGTTTGAATTTTGACAAATGTAATTTATACTCCCCAAAGTTTCTTGTACCTCTTTGTAGTCAAAGCTCCCACGTCATCCTGGCCTTCTGTCTATTGTCATAAATTAGTTTTGTCCTTTTTATTAAAAATCCATTTTCTTCAGGTATAATTTACATACAATAAAGTACATGCTTTACCCTTTCATTGATAGTTTTCCTGGCACCAGAATACTTATCCTACTTCATCACTAAGACATCACTTTGTGTTGAAATGTGGAGTGGTATAAGTCTTGAAGAAGAGCTTGGATTCCATCTAGTCTTAAGTTTATATGTAATTTGTTGGTAAAGTCAGAGTTAACATATTGCAGTACTTTTTATAGGTAGAATGTTTTATAAGCAAGCATTATTAAAATGTGACAGTTTTACTTTGGTGACGAGTATATGTTGGAAATTTGAATTTTAAAAGGCTACTTACTTTCATATGGGTAAGATTCTAGTGTCTTTGCCAGATGTCCGTTTCTTTTTCATGAGTCGTTTTGCTACTTTGGTTGTGAATTCCTCCTCCTCCTGTTCCTCCTCTTTATCTTTTTTTCTTTTTCTTCTTTACCAATTCTTTTTAACTTAGTTTAGAAATGGAATAGAAGATGATGAAGGTATTTTTGTTTGTTTGTTTTCTTGAGACAGGATCTCACTCTGTTGCTTGGGGTAAAGTGCAGTGGTGTCATCATGATAACTCACTGCAACTTCAAACTCCTAGGCTCAAATGACCCTCCTGCCTCAGCCTCCCAAACTGCTAGGATTATAGGTGCATGTCACCATGCCCAGCTAATTTTTTTTTTCTTTCTTCTTCTTTTTTTTTTAGAGATGGGGTCAGTCTTGCTATATTGCTAAGGCTGGTCTTGAGCACCTGGCCTCAGCAGTCCTCTCATTTTGGCCTCCCATAGTGCTAGGATTACAGGTGTGGGGGCAAGTTTGCTAGTACTTTAAGATTGACAGTACTGTATCTTCAGGAAATTGTTCCTCTTTTTTACTCCTTGCTGTTGTTACTACCATTTCTAATCTATACTACTATTCTTTTTCCATTACTCTTTTCTTTCCTGTTTTATTTTTTCTCGCATTTGAATAAGCTTATAGAGTATATTATTCTAGTTCTTAATAGCTTTTGAGCACTTAATGGTGCCAGGAACCAAACTTTATGGTGATCATGGGCCCTTAGTGTTGTAAGGTAACGTAGAGGAAGGCAGGCTGTTAAAGGAAGACTTGGACATTTTATTAATAACTATCTCATAATGGCCTGGTAGCAGGACCATAGAGTAGGCAGGTAAAGAAGTTTTTGGTATTTACCTTGTCTGTATCTTCTCACTGACATCCTATGGTCCATATTCTCAGGCCCCTGGAGAACTCAGTTTCAATTTAGAGGTTTTTAAGATTCTAGATAACCTGAATTTTATGTATTACAGATTAAGGGATGGGGGAAGGGGAGTAGGTTTTGGCCAGAGCACTAGTATTCTGGGAAGCTGAAGATCCAAAAATTAGTTTAAGATCCTGGATGGCTAAGACACTGAATGTGTAGCACTTAGCATAATGTGGGCACTTATAAGCATTTCTTTACTGGATAGAGATAATAAAGATGAGGGATCATCTGAAATAAGAAACAAAATGTAATTCTCATACAAAGGTTAAGCCATTTCAACTTGAAAAGATAAAGTGATGCTGAACTGGAAAAATGCTTTGTGCTAATGTTAATATTATTTAGATAAAAATGAGACCACAAAAATTTTATTTACTAATTAAGTATAGAGGCTTGGTATTCTTATCTCTAAAGGAATATTTTCCAATTAGAATAATGTTAGGTAAACCAGCAGCTATATAGGAAATGTAATGGATTTTCAGTTAAAGTTGGAGCACAGAGGATATAAAATACCAGTGGAAATATTTTCCATAGTACATTGTATATAATTTTGATGTTTCCTATTCCTAATCTTGAAAATCAAGTAACCTAAACCAATTTTTAATTGTTGCTATAGGTTTGATGCCCAAAATAATTAAATATGATTTTGCCTCTTAAGTTTAGTGACTGGGATGAAAATTATGCACAATATAGCTTTTTGCTATTTTGTTTTGAGCACTGATCTCTTAAGTATTAAAAAAATTAATGTTTGAGAAACCTGGTTTTCCCCCATTCAAATGAAAGAAAGCTATTAAATGTAAGTATCTATCTAAAGCTATTGTAGGTATGATAAGCTGTCAAATGATGTAATACAGATGCCTTGATTTTTTTCACAGAAGCATATTAATTCACTGTACTTTAAAAAGTAACAGTAGAAAGCAATCAAAGATCCAAAATACCTGGTATCAGATACTTGGAAGTTATTTTTTTCAGTGTTCAGTTCCTTTGTCTATGTTATTAGCACTACATTTGTATTAGAGAGGGTGAAATATAAACTTGGTGCTCTGAAGAATGTCAATTCTGTCATAATAAGATCAAAGTATTATCTCAGTGCTCAGTGTAATTATACCCTAACATCCAGAAGTCCGTTTATCTTCCATGGCATGATGATTTAACAGACTGATAAAATTGGGAACTTTCTTTGTGCCATAAACTATTGAGATGGCTACAAAAATGAAAAAGATAACAATCTGCTTCCAGAAAGATCCAAGTCCAGTAGTAATTCCAAAATGTAAACTATTATATTTCAGTGGTAAATGCTATAAATCGTGATATGTTAAGAGTGGTTGAGAATACCAGAGACAAAAAGGAAAGGCTTGCTTGAGGCAGTGATATTTGAGCTGTGTAGGTACAAGTGATTCATCTGTAAGTAGTACTGGAAGTTTTCCTATTATTATTTTTTTACCTTGTCCCATCCATTTTTTAAAATCATGGTAAAGTATACATAACATAAAATTTACCATTTTATTCATTGTTAATTGTACAGTTCAGTGCCATTAAGTACTTTCACAAAATTGTTTAACCATCACCACCATCCATCTTCAGACCTTCAGAACTTTTTCATCTTCACCAACTGAAGCTCTGTGCCCATTAAATACTAACTCCCCATTCTTCTTCCTCCAGCCCCTGATAACCACTATTCTACTTTCTGTCTCTCCAAGAATAGACTACTCTGGTTTTCCTATTTTTAAATGTTCTTTCAGCCTACTACCCCAGCATGTAGTAGGTGTTCAGTAAACTTCTAAATTAAATGGAAATTAAGAATTGAAAGGCATTGCTTGTGTTAGTGACTTGACTATATTTCTTGTATGCGCCCATACTGTGAGTTATTATTATAATTACCCTGTTAATTTACAGGAAACTTTTTGTTTTCTCTTAAGTATTCTCTATTTAAATTTTTTTCACGTCACTTACTTTCTTTTTAGACTGAATCTGGATATGGATCTGAATCCAGCTTGCGGCGACATGGCTCAATGGTATCACTAGTGTCTGGAGCAAGTGGCTATTCTGCAACATCCACCTCTTCATTCAAGGTTTGTGGTAAATGAGTGCTTTAAGATAAGTGAGTTTAATATTGGATGTTGTGAACAGAACATGTTTGATAGTTTTTTGAAAGAATTTTTCTACAATATAATCTATTTGAAGTTGTTATAGAATAACTTTTAAGGTATAAAATAATGACTCATACAAATATGAAATGAACACATTCAAAGATTTTATTTCATTCATTAATTGAGATAAGATATAAATTTTAAAATTGGTTCAAAGGAGAATCTAAAGAATACTGAAATGGATTTGCTAATATATGCAAAACTGGTCAATATCTGTAGATTAGTAATCAGTGCCTCTGCACTGGACAAAGTTCATTTGCATCTCTAGGGACAAGAATCACTTACATTACTCAGTTTTTTACTAAGAGTTGTAAAATAGATCAAATATAATGAAAGGGGAAAACTTCTATATGATCAAATAACACTCTCCCGAGGGTCTGATAGATGACACTCACCATTACTTTGGAAGGACATTGGTAATATTTTCACCCATTTCAAAGTCTTTCACAATTGTTCTTCACAATGCCTAATTTGAAAATGTTAAATGATGCATTAGCAAATCATCAGTCATTATTGCTTTCTTATTTCCTATAAAAAATAAGGTTATCACTTATAAGTGGCTTATCACTATCAAGCCTCTAGATTAATCAATTTCAACCTATTCCTGGGAATATTACATTGAACTTGGCAGATATCCTCAACCCATTTCCTCAGTGATAAGGTACAGACCTTAAAAGGTAATGAAATACTATAAGACCAAATAAAATCTAGTTTTGTTTTACTTGAGTTACATCCCCCCTTTTTGTGTTTTGCAGAAAGGCCACAGTTTACGTGAGAAATTGGCCGAAATGGAAACTTTCAGAGACATCCTATGTAGACAAGTTGATACTCTGCAAAAGTTCTTTGATGCCTGTGCTGATGCTGTCTCCAAGGATGAACTTCAAAGGGATAAAGGTTAATTAGGCTATTATCACTATTATTACTTGGAGAATGAATGGATTTAAAGCCTCTTGATATTAAAGCGTAATGTCTTTAAGTGATAAAGGTAATTATAGTCACTTTTGCTGCAAGCCACCAATATAATAGATTTCAGTGTCCATGTAACTTGGGTACTTAAAATAACACATACTATTTCATTTCTGATTATCCATACCAGATGCCACTGAAGACTTTAAAATGATACTCTTCATTCTGTTAAAAAATGGTATCTGTTATCTTGGTAATATGGAACATTTCACATTATTATGATAAATAATAATAAAAATTAAAATAATAAAAAATAAATTTACCCCATGATGAGTTTTAGAGGTGGTAAGTCCTCTAGATCTTGGATCAATCAATCGATCTCCTTCTCCCTCTCTCCCTTTGTTTCCCTTTCCCTCACTTTTTGTATCTCATTCCCTTTATCTGCCCTTATCCTCGTAGAAGAAAAAAATCAGTAACAGAAATGAAAATCAACAATTTTATACACATTTAAAAATAGTTTTCAGTGAGTTTTATTTAAATGAGAATAGGTATGACCTTCAGTTCACTTTTAACATTAGGTTTAAAGTTAATTTTCCTTTGTTAGTGCTAAAGATACTGTGGATATCAACATCTATTCTTCAGTTTTTCTCTTAATTTACTTTGAAGGCAAAAATGAACTACTTTAGCAGCATTAATAAATAGCACTAAATTCATTTAGGTTACTTTACATTGTTTCACTTCTTGGTCTTAATAAATGTGTTTGATCTGCATTAAGATTCTTTTCATCTTCTCTTTGTTCCTTTTTTCTGCCTTCTTTTGGATTAAGTATTTTTTTATAATTTTATCTCCTTTGTTAGCCTCTTAAGCATAGCTTTTTATTTTGTTGCCTTAGTGGCTACGTTAGGGCTTATAGTTTCCATATTTAACTTACCACAGTCTACATTCAAGTAATATTATATCACTTCATGTGTAGTATCAGAACCTTCCGAGAATGTATTTCCAATTCACCTCCTACTGAGGCAGGACTATTCTGAGTTCTCCAATCAATACCCTGTGAATTATGAAGTTTTCCAGTCTGTGCTGTGGGAGCAGATACCTTCCCCCTACCCTCATGTAAGCTTTCCATACCATTCCCTGGAATCCTTTCAGAAGGTTCTTTTCCTGACCTTTCTGGTTCCTTTACTTGCATGTGCTATCAGTACTCCGCTGAATACTCAAGGGTGACCTTCTGCCAATCTCCAGCATTCTTTCTCTGTACAACTTTCTCCTCTCCAGTATTCTGCCTTGTGAACTCTTTTTGTTTCCTGGCTCTCAGGATTACTGTCCTTTGTTACCCCGTAGCCAATGTGTTGAAACCATTGTTTCCTATATTTTATCCAATTTTTTAGTTTCATGCTAGAAAGTGCCTGTCATTCCATCTTGACCAGAAGCAGAAATCCATATTCCTCTTATAGTACTTAATTTTGTCTAAATTAAGTAGGCTTAAAATTCTTTATATTTGATGCACTCTAAGTATTTGGTTCTTTAGTGTGTAATTTTTTCCTCTAGAAAAAAGAAGGCAGTTGAACTTCTACCTCTCTTTTGTTTAAAAGAAAAAAAAAGATACCTGGTTTTATCAAATTAAACATTACGCATTAGCTTTCTTTTGCTTGCAGATAGCCCTTTAAACAAAAACAGGATACAAACAGAATTCGATTCCTTGTTTATCTTTAAATGACCCACACCAATAGTGTATAGTATTTGAAGGACAAAAGTGATGATAAAAGAAGTAGAAGTTGAGATATAATGATAACCAGGTTGTATAGAGGATTTGAAAAATAATTTTAGGCCGGGTGCGGTGGCTCATGCTTGTAATCCTAGCACTCTGGGAGGCCGAGGCGGAAGGATAGCTCAAGGTCAGGAGCTCAAAATCAGCCTGAGCAAGAGTGAGACCCCGTCTCTACTAAAAAATAGAAAGAAACTAATTGGCCAACTAAAAATATATATACAAAATTAGCCGGGCATGGTGGCACATGATTGTAGTCCCAGCTACTCAGGAGGCTGAGGCAGAAGGATTGCTTGAGCCCAGAAATTTGAGGTTGCTGTGAGCTAGGCTAACACCACGGCACTCTAGCCTGGGCAACAGAGTGAGACTCTGTCTCAAAAAAAAAAAAAAGAAAGAAAGAAAGAAAGAAAAAGAAAAATAATTTTAGACAGTAAACTGAATATTTTCTATTAGATGTTTGAATAAATAGAAACAGTGTAGACAAATATGTTAGTTTACTAGGCCTGCCATAACAAATACCACTGGGTGGCTTAAACAACAAATTTATTTTCTCATAGTTCGGAGATTAGGCTGCCAGCAGAGTTGGTTTCTTCTGAGGGCCATGAGGAAAGATCTGTTCCAAGCCTCTCTCCTTGGCTTATAAATGGCCATCTTCTCCTCTGTTTTCACATCATCTTCTCTCTGTATGTATCTGTGTCCAAATTTCCTCTCCTTATGAGGACACTATCAGATCAGAGCCCATCTTTAATGACCTCATTTTAACTTAATTACCTCTTACAAACCCTGTCTCCAAATAACAGTCTCATTCTGAGGTACTGGGGTTAGGAATTTAACATAAGAATTTGGCAGGGGGAGGGAACGATACGATTCAGCCCATAACAACTGGTTTCCCTACAAATGCTATTTACAAAATACTGATGTTTTTAAGAATACATGCTGGGTAAAGATGAAATGAGGACAAGGACCATAATTCCTACTTTGTCAGATCAGAATTGCTGACCTGAGTCTAAGGATTTCTGTAGATGTACTTTCATTAAATTATCAAAACAAAGTTTATGACTTAAAGTATTTTAAGAATCACTATTCATCATTATGTGTGTCATTGAAATGATAATCCCAACCTCTCCTTTTATTTTAGGTGTTCACTATTTTTATAGAAAATGTTTTTTCAGAATTGCTAATAAGTCAGTCTTGCTTGAGCACCCACCACCACCACCACTCCCACAGATGCTTCAGTAAGATTTAATTAACACTTTAGGTCTAGATACTCTGGGGATTGCACAAGTAGTAGATGCATTACCTCTTAACCTAAACATACTGTTTGATTTTTTAAATAAGACATATATACCACATTAAAAGTAAAGTTTCTCCTAATCTTGCTGTTCTATTTATTGTTAGTTTAATGACCTGAAGTAGTTTTACATTTCTCAGCCTCTGTTTCCTCAACTATAAAATGGATGCTATATCTAGCACATGTGTTTGTGAGAATTAAATGATAGTATATATGTTATCATTTAATTATGCAAAATAGCAAAAACTCAATAAATAATAGCTGCAGTTATTAATGTGGTTAATTTATATTGTTGCAGGGGTAAGGGAAAGCAGGAATGTGCAAGATCCAAAGGTAGAGTTTAGCATAATAGATTTGAGTGTTGATAAGGGAGACCAGTCCAATTGGAATGGAGGATTTATATGAAGGTGGTGGTTTCAAACCGTGTCAGATGTCCCTAAGAGTTCCTTAAAGTTGCCTCAAGGATGCACAGGCAGTTCTTTTTGTTCGGTATTTTTACACTGCTCACTGAAAATACAGGGAAGCAGTTCTTGGAGAACAAAGGGGAAAGGCCACTCTTTTAACCAGAATAGATCTTATTTTCATCAGTTTTGCATATTGAGTGTTGAGCTAAAACAAACAAACAAAATCCCCATTTGGTGCTAATAGGATGAGGTAAAGAATATTGAACACAAGAACAGTTGGAATTGAATGTAACAATTAACTTTCAATTAATTGGTAATTTGGAAAGTTACAATTTAGGCAAAGGCATAGTTGAAATTAATATCTTAAGATTAATCATTATAGGTGCTGGGCGCGGTGGCTCATGCCTGTAATCCTAGCACTCTGGGAGGCCGAGGTGGGTGGATCGCTTGAGATTGGGAGTTCAAGACCAGCCTGAGCAAGATCGAGACTCCATCTCTACTAAAAAAAATCGAAAGAAATTAATTGGCCAACTAAAATATATATAAAAAATTAGCCGGGCATGGTAGTTCATGCTGTAGTCCCAGCTACTCGGGAGGCTGATGCAGAAGGATCTCTTGAGCCCAGGAATCTGAGGTTGCTGTGAGCTAGGATGATGCCATGGCACTCTAGCCCAGGCAACACAGTGAGACTCTGTCTCAACAACAACAAAAAAAGATTAATCATTATAGATTATTATAATATAGATTAGAATGGTGAGAGACTTAAGAAAGAAGAAAATTATGTGGTAAACCATTGTAGTAATCTAAGCATCAGTAAAGGAGCCTTTGGATCAAGCATGAAGAATAGAAAGGAAATCCATTGGAGGAAAGTCACCATGATTAATTTTATAATATTTTATATTATTTACATAATATGTTAAATATTTTAATTATTAGATATAATTTTACAATAGCTGTAATTTTATAATAGGCTATTATGTAGGTATTAATATTAAACCATTTTTACAGATGAGAGTCTGCACAGAAAGAAGTAGGAATGTTTGCACAGCTTGTTTATGGAGCTCCTTTTAGATATGTTGAGTTTTAATGTTAGACATTTATTTGGAGAAATTCTATGGGAGATATGAGCCTAGTGCTAGTAACACTAACAAGTTAAATGAAAATAAGTTAGGGATTCATTAGCATAAAATAGTTTAGACTCGTAAAAGTGGGTAAATTCCCATGGGGTAGAAGGACAAATATCTAAGGAAGGAGACTTGAAGGATGCCTACAGCTAAAGAGCAAAAGGAAATTTGATTTAAAAAGAAAACAAAACGTAAAATAGAGTCATGGTTAGAAGATGAGAGATCCATCAAGAATGTTCAATCTTTTTTTTTTTTTTTTTTGAGACAGAATCTCACTGTGTTGCCCGGGCTAGAGTGCTGTGGAGTCAGCCTAGCTCACAGCAACCTCAAACTCCTGAGCTCAAGCAATCCTCCTGCCTCAGCCTCCCAATTAGCTAGAACTACAGGCAAGCACCACCATGCCCGGCTAATTTTTTATATATATATTTTTTAGTTGGCCAATTAATTTCTTTCTATTTTTAGTAGAGACGGGGTCTCGCTCTTGCTCAGGCTGCTTTTGAACTCCTGACCTTGAGCGATCCGCCTGCCTCAGCCTCCCAGAGTGCTAGGATTACAGGCGTGAGCCACCATGCCCGGCCTAGTTTTTTTAAAATCATGATCTCTATTAACCAGCTTAAGAGGGAAATGAATAGGAAATGAACTTTTTTTTTCCAATGGGATAAATCTCTTTGTTTATAGAACCTTTTTTAGCAACTCTGAAGTTCAAGGTATAGGGACAAACTTGGATGTGTGATCTAGAAACAAGTAGTTTGTAGGCTTGCTTGGAAATTAAAAGATTGAGAATGTGTATCATGGATGATGAAGAAAACATAGAAGTAGGTAACCATAGAGTTAAGGATAAGAAAGTGAATCTTTAGTAACTCAAAGTAGATAGTAATGAGGTAAGTGATTACCTGATTAGTATCTACTTTGAGTAAAGGCCACTGTGTAGCATTTTAGAGCAGTTAATCAGGGTAGTATTGAGTCAAGTTCAGGATCTTGTTTGGTGATCAGTATAGGCTGACTATCCATTATCTAAAATGCTTGGGACCAGAAGTGTTTTGGATTTCAGATCTTTTCAGATTTGGGAATATTTGCATTATACTTATATTTGTATTATACTTACAGGTTCAGCATATTTTTTTTTAATTTTATTTATTTTTCACAGGGGCCATGCTGGTCTTCTCTGTATCATTCCAGTTTTAGTGTATGTGCTGCTGAAACAAGCCCCAAGTTCAGCATCTTTAATCCAGAAATCTGAAATCCAAAATGCTCCAGTTGGCATTTCCTTTGACCATCATGTCTGCACTCAAAAGGCATTAGATTTTGGAGCATTTCAGACTTCAGATTTTCATATTAGGGATACTCAACCTATACTGATTTAAAAACAGAGCAGTGCACTATGTTAATGGATTTCATAGAATTGACCATATTTGCAAATGATTGATGAGGACATGGAGGTCCGTAGAATCTGGGAAAGTGGTTAATTTTGGGACTGAGGTGTCTACAGAGACTTCAGTATTGATACTGAAATCTGTAGGAATGATGAAAGTGAAAAAGAAAAATACAATTGAATACTGATATCACAGCCAGTTAGAAATAAATATAAGCTGTTAGATAAATTATGATTTTAAAAAGTTGTTATAAATGAGTAGCAAAATTTTCACATGATGAAAAAATGAAATAGTCTGTAATTCGAAAATGGCAGTACGGAATGATGATTCCTACCATTTACTCAGGGGACAGAATAAGGTATAAATTTGGGCTCTACAACCATAGAAGAGAGAGCTAACATGTATGAGATGTTCGTTATAGAGCCAAGGTACTCCTGAGGTAAAGAGATACAGGTAAGGCTGGGCATCGTGGCTCACGCCTGTAATCCTAGCACTCTTGGGAGGTTGAGGCGGGTGGATTGTTTGAGCTCAGGAGTTTGAGACCAGACTGAGCAAGAGCAAGACCCCATCTCTACTAAAAAAAATAGAAAGAAATTAGCTGGACAGCTAAAAATATATAGAGAAAAAATTAGCTAGGTATCGTGGTGCATGCCTGTTTCCCAGCTACCCAGGAGGCTCAGGCAGAAGGATCGCCTGAGCCCAGAAGTTTGAGGTTGCTGTGAGCTAAGCTGATGGGCACGGCACTCTAGCCCAGGCAACAGAGTGAGAGTCTGTCTCAAAGATAAAAAAATAAAATAAAAATAAAAAGAGATATAGGTAATAGGTAAGATATTAGTTTAGAATGAATATTCCCTCTGTAGAAAGGAAATTCCTCAAAAGATAATAAAGCAAAGAAGCCTCAAAAGGCTTGATAAGTGCAGCAAATAAGGTTGGGGCCTGAGATTTAGAAATTTGCATTGAGTGGAATACATAGTACAGAGGATTAAAGTATTTTAGGCAGTAGAAAAAGGGATAGTACAAGGTGTCCCAAAAGTCACCATACACAGGGACAATGTATATTTTGTAAATAAAGTTACAAAATAATTTCCCATTTTCCCTATGTATAGTGACTTTTGGGACACCCCGTACTTGGAAGAGAGAGGTATGCAAAAGGAATTTGAGATGTTAAAAGGGATGTCCAGGCATAGACACACACTGAAACGAATGAAAATTGATATCACATCTGCAAATCATTATATTTTCCCTGCATATCCAGAAATAGTAGATGTAAGAACTCTCAGAGACAATCTAAGTTATCCTCTGCATGGAAGGTTCCTTGGACAGTCCTGCTCAGCCCTTCTAGACCACTGCATAAAATTATGAAATAACCCCAAGGGTGGCATTAGGAAGGAAATAGACCCAAGGAAGGAGATAGGAAGACTAAGGGTAAAGTAATTCATAACTCAATAACCTTCCCTTAAACAAATAAGAATGGATATAGTTTTAAAATAATGTATATAAAGACATGCCACAGCATATATTCATTGAGCATACCTTGATGACCAATGAAAAAAACAAAGATGAGTAACATAGAGTACTCACAGAATCCTGAGTAAATTAACTCAGTTGAACAGTGTGAGAATAAACTGATTAATTTCTACTCCTTTTCATCCTAATTTCTTTAAATGTATTTTATTTAGTCGTAGAAGATGATGAAGATGACTTTCCTACAACACGTTCTGATGGAGACTTCTTGCATAACACCAATGGCAATAAAGAAAAGTGTAAGTAATACGTTTTTCCCCTCAGTTGGATAAAGTATACTTTCTGAAGTTATATAATAACTGAAAGAATAATTACCTAATTGAACAATTTTTTTAAAGCAGAACTGCTGGAATCCAAGTGAAAATATTTTCTAAGAAAAATCATGTAGGTAAATTCACATTCCGATGTTATATAATAATGGCGACTTTTATATATGGATATCCAGCTACCGCAACATCATTTGTTAAAAAGATGATTTTTTTCGCCATTGAATTGTCTTGGCACCATTGTGAAAAATCGATTGACTGTAAATGTAAGGATTTATTTCTGGACATGTTAGGTAAATAACAAGGGATTCTAAATCTCCTAGGGATGAGGGTGGGTGCTGTTACCTTGGGGCAATTGCCCCACCTGGGAAGAAGGACAAGGGTGGGCCACAGGCCTCCATCTTGGTCCTGCTCCACCCTCATCTCCTGAGCAACTGCCATACCTGGGGTGAAGGGAGTACCTTATGAATCTGCCAATCATAACTTAGTGTGTCAGCTACGTAAGAACACAGAGGACTCTCTAGCCCATGGGCCAAGCAGCACAGTTACCATAGAGTACGAAATTGAACTAGAACAACCCACATGTGTAGTTAAGACTCAGGTCATGTGACTCCCAACTGTCCAATCAAAGTGGTTCTATGGTGACATTTGATCCACTAGGGAGGTCCCAATCCAGGCACTTAAAACAAGAGGCGGACCATAACCAAGTCCCTTTTTTGCACCCTTCATTTTGCTCTCCTTTTGCTGCAACATTGGGTCCGGTTGTCATCTGTGGCGTGTGTATAGTGTTTTGTAAACCTGTATGTTGTTCTTGCCCTATAATCCCATCTTTCTCTCCACAAACCTCATCTTCATGCTTGCCTAACTTTGGTGTGTCTGGTCATGCTTCGGCCATGGGCACGCCAAGAACCGACATTTCAGACTAAAACCTGAAAGACTAGCATTTCTATTCACTTGATATATATGTCTTTATTTAGAAAGAAAATACAGTTTTTTTGTTTTTTAAAAAATTCTAAAAATATATATTAATACATTAAAAATAATAGTAAACTCATTACTTGTGAACATGAATAACATTTTTTGGGAAAAATACTGTATTTTATAAAAAATAGTGGGAAGACTGCCATTGTTTTACATTTTGAAAGTCTCATTAGTATTTGGCTTCATAGAAGACACCTGAATTCTCTCATGCTTCTGCATTCAGTTTGTTTATATTTATATATATTGTCTTGGTTGAAGTTTATGAAGTAAATCGAAATGCAAATATGTAACTAGAATAAACAAGAGTATTTTAAGAGCCTTTAAGATATATTTGGATATTCTTCGATACCACTCCAAAGCTCAAGTGGTAATTTCTTTTTTTTTTTGAGACAGAGTCTCACTCTGTTGCCCAGGCTAGAGTGCCATGGCGTCAGCCTCGCTCACAGCAACCTCAAACTCCTGGGCTCAGGTGATCGTCCTGCCTCAGCCTCCTGAGTAGCTGGGACTACAGGCATGCGCCACCATGCCTGGCTAATTTTTCTGTATATTTTTAGTTGGCCAATTAATTTCTTTCTATTTTTAGTAGAGACAGGGTCTCGCTCTTGCTCAGGCTGGTTTCGAACTCCTGACCTTGAGCAATCCGCCCACCGCAGCCTCCCAGAGTGTTAGGATTACAGGCGTGAGCCACCACACCCGCCAAGTGGTAATTTCTTAAAAGTCAGTTGTAATGTAGAATCTGAAGCTGTATTAATGAACGTTTCATTTTCTGTTATATTTAAATCCTTTCATCTACTTTGAACTTGAGTCATCCTGCCTTTATGTGGGTTAGTGGAACATTCTTTAGAATTCCATTTTTATGTATAGTATTGTTGAGTGTATTTTTTATATAGCAATTTTAGTGATTGCTCTAGGTGCTATATTATTTTACGTATTATTTATGATCACTTTTCCAGTTTGAAATGCTATCTCCTTTTTCTTTTTTTCCTCTTTAAACACAAACTTCATTTATTTCTTTATTTTATTTCGATAGATTTAGAGGTACAAGTGGTTTTTGATTATATGAATGAATTGTATAGTGGTAAAGTCTGGGCTTTTAGTGTACCCATCATCTGAACAGTGTACATGGTACACAACAGGTAATTTTTTTATCCCTCATTCCCCCCTTTGTCTCCCACCTTTTGTGTCTCCAGTGTCCCTTAAACCATTCTGTATGACCCTGCATACCTATAGCTTAGCTCCCACTTATAAGTAAGAACATGCAATATTTAGTTTTCCATTCCTGAATTACTTCACTTAGGATGGCTTCTAGTTGTATCCAAATTGCTCCAAAAGATATTACTTCATTCTTTTTTAGGGCTAAGTAGTATTCCATAGTGTATGTATATACCACATTTTCTTTATCCACTCATCAGTTGACGGGAGAAAATAAAAGTTTTTTAAAAGCTTTATTTAGATATAATTAACATGCTATTTAGATATTAATATATTGACATAAAGTGTGCAATTTGATAAGTTTGTGGATATTTTCATGAAGCTATCAACACAGTCAAGATACTTAAAATGTCTGTCACCCTCATGATTTCCTCCATCGCCTTTGTCATCCCTCTCTCTCCCCATTCCCAAACAACCACTGGTATATTTTCTGTCACTGTAGATTAGTTTGCATTTTCTAGAATTCACTATGAATGGAGTCATGGAGTATGTGTTATTTTGTGCTGGCTTCTTTCTTTGTTTGAGATTCATCATTGTTACATGTATCTATAGTTTACTTCTTCACATTGCTGAGTAGTATTCCATTGTTTAGATATTCTATAATTTGTTTATCCATTCATTTGTTGGTAGACATTTGGGCTGTTTATAATTTTGGCTGTTGCACATAAAGCCTCTGTGAAAATTCTTGTACATGTCTTTGCATGGAAATGTGTTTTATTTCTTTATTTCTTTTGGGTAAATACATAGGAATGGAATAGCTGAATTATATGGTAGATGTGTGTTTAACTTTTAAAGAAACTGCCGAACTGTTTTGCACCAGTTGTATATGAGAATTTCAGTTCTTCCACATCCCCACCAACATTTAGTATAGTCCGGCTTTTTAAATTTCAGTCATTCTAACAGGTGTGTAGTAATGTCCCATTGTGGTTTTAATTTGCATTTTCCTAGTGACTAAATAAGCATCTTTTCATGTGCTTATTGCCACTTGTATCTTTTCTTTGGTGAAGTGTGTTTACATCTTTTGCCTGTTTTTTTAAATTGGGGTTTTTTTTTATTTAATTCAAAAGCTAACCATGAATTAAAATTATAAAATTTAAACATAAAAGCCATTTAAATAAGTGCATTGGTCCTAGACTCAAATTAAGGTATTTGTTTTTTAATTGTATATTTATTAGATTCAGTATTTTATCTCAATGTATTTTTAGAATTCTAGGTTTCTCAAAATGTAAGGTAGTTCTTGCCATAATTAGGTCTAAGCTGTCATAATATTGTTAAAGTATTACTCCTCCTACCACTTGATTCATTGGGTGCTACACAGCAAATAGATTTCAGGAAATACAATCTAGAAAAAATGATTTGAAAGTACATATGCTGCCACATAGCTCATAGAACTTGGATGGGAGGTTTTTTAATGTTGGCCCACAGGAGGAAAATTATAATCCAAAAACATGCTCTGACTTGCTAGTTTTCTGAACATAGTCTAACCTCAAATTGTGATGAAGATTTATTTCTTAGAAGATTTTCTATGAATAACTTTCTTTTTCAGTATTTCCACATGTAACACCAAAAGGAATTAATGGTATAGACTTTAAAGGGGAAGCAATAACTTTCAAAGCAACAACTGCTGGAATCCTTGCCACACTTTCTCATTGTATTGAACTAATGGTTAAACGTGAGGACAGCTGGCAGAAGAGACTGGATAAGGTAAGACTAGTTTTTCTTCCTTTTAAAAATAATCATATTTTATTTAAATGTTATGTATAGATTGAATATTTTAATCAAACTAAACTTCTTAGGGAAGAATCTTCTAGTGAATCAGTAGAAGTAGCAGGTGATGCTACTATTCCTCTGAAACTTTATTGGCATCTTAAACTCATTTTCCTGACAAGATTCACCACTTATTTCTTCAGTTACTATACAATATGCTTTCTTGATAAAATTTACTATAAAAATTTTTATGATGATATTAGTAATGATTTGGAATAGGGATGTTGAACCATTTAACATTACTCAGCTTTATTGTGTGATATATGAAACTGCATTTAAGTTATATGAACTAATTTAAACCCCAGTTTACAAAGTTAAACATTTACTTATTACATTCATAGCCATCTATTTTTTCCATGGTCATTGTGATATCATTTAACGTACATTATGTTGTTTGATTAAACATTTGCCCTGTGTCCACATTTTCCCACCTTTGTTTAAACTGTAGCACTGATAATAATATTACAATGTGAAAAAAAAAGTATTACAATGTGAATCTTTAGTTTCTCGTGTGAAGTATGGCTCAGTGAATTTGTTTACTAGGAAAATTTCTGCCTTTAATTCAACTTTAGAAAAATAGTAAAATGTTAGAACTGGAACTGAAACATACCTTAGAGAATCTAGTTTCAGTCTTTCACCATCATTTTATAGAAGGAGGAACGAAGACCCAGAGAGTTGTCCAAACGTGTTGAGGGGCAAGGTTGGAGGAATTTTCTCTATCCGATATATCAGCTCTGGATACCAGGCTAGACATCTGCCAAAATCTTATCACTAATTATAAGTTATATTGATTGCAGTGTTTGAAGGTCTATCAATTTGAGCAGGTCACTAAGGAAAGCATTGCCATCATTGGTGTAATAGCACAATGGCCACAGAATTTGAATAACACTATGAGTTTAAGAAGGTCCCCATGTTTTAGAAGAAAGAACTGTTCAGAATTCTCAAGTGCAGGTGAGAGTAAGCCATGTTGACTAGCAATATGTCGTCTTTTAAAACAGGCAATGAAAATGCCCTTTTAAGGTATAGACATTTCATTATCATCGTGGAGCAAAGCTATTACGTCTTCTAAGATTTCGACTGTATACTCAATGTGGATCAGGTTGAATTATTAGAAGAATCCTTGTCCATACAAAAAATCATGTATTGAAAATCAAGACAACTTTTAAAATCCATTAGACAAAAGGTTTAAGAATGTCATTCAACTTGTCCAGACTAGCTTATTTACAACTTTTGGGCAACTTTTTCTCTCCTGTCTGTATTTATTCTTCACTAGTGGATCATATTCTTCAGTCATGTACTCTAACCACACTGCCTCAAAAAAAATTCATTAAAAATTTTTTAAAGATTTTTATCTTATGTAACATGACTTCCTTATTTCAGCATTGAGTAGGGTGGTGAATTTTTGATTGCTTTTGTCATTGTTAATCTTACCAATTCTCATGCTTATTTCGGTAGCAAGTAGAACAAACCAAACAAACTCTTGCATTGTTTCTCTATGCAAGAGTTTTAACCAAAGAACAGCCAGAAAAGATGACAGTATTAATTGTAATCTGGAAACTTCTGTGTTTTGTAGTCATCTATGGGTCTATCTGATGGCAAACCTTATTCACCTTTTCCACTATAATTTTTTCTCAAGGTTGAAATAACAGAATCCTAGTTACATGTTACATGAGATGTAAGTGTGTATTATGTGCATATGTGTGTATATTTGTTGATAAACTGTAAGAACTTTCTAGTTTTCTTCAGTGAGTGTGTGAACATACACACATATACATATATACACACACTCAATAAACATTAGAAAGTTTTTAAATGGAGAAAGTTGTTTATCAATAAATATTTGTTTCAGGTAATTCGTAGAATTGAGAAAGAAAGTACAATAATAACTATTGTTTCATTGAATTTATTTCATTCAGGAAGTATTTGCGTGCCTGCTGTGTGCTTGGCTCTAAGCTAGGAATGGGGAAACAGTAACGAGCAGGATATAGTCCCTCAAAGGAGGTTAAAATCTAATGAGCAATTAAATAGGTGGTAATAATAACAGCTATTTAATTGTAGAGTTGTTTATATTATACTTTTATGTAAATTTATATCAGTTCTAATATTCTTTCAGGTAGTTAAAAATTAGTATTATTTCGTGGTGATGATTTTTCTTGGTTACCTGTGTAATAATAGTCCCTTCTATAGAAGAAGTGTACTTAATTGTTAGCCAATTATTATGTGCTGGAAAGCCAAAAATTCTGTGGTTAAACAGTTTTAGTTAACAGTGTTCATAAGAAAATCTGTTCATTGAAGAAAAATTTGCTTATATTAATAGACTCACAGGTGTGCAATTTTGCATGCTTTTTCACTTACCCGTAAGTCTTTTTAATTTTATTGCTGTGTTGTGCATTTTTGTTTTGTTTACTTTTTAAAATTAAAGCATACAAGGCCAGGCGCGGTGGCTCACGCCTGTAATCCTAGCACTCTGGGAGGCCGAGGCGGGTGGATTGCTCAAGGTCAGGAGTTCGAAACCAGCCTGAGCAAGAGCAAGACCCCGTCTCTACTAATAGAAAGAAATTAATTGGCCACCTAAATATATATAGAAAAAATT
>CAUYRT010011103.1:0-72812 GCA_963574885.1 Lepilemur ruficaudatus | reverse complement strand
GGTTCACATTTTTGGCCAGGACACTTCAAGATGGCATCGTGTTCTTCGATCAGAAACACCTTACTCCAGCTTGCTTTTTTTTTTTTTTTTTTTTATAAAGATTCTCACAGTGTTTCCCGGGCTAGAGTGAGTGCCGTGGCGTCAGCCTAGCTCACAGCAACTTCAAACTCCTGGGCTCAAGTGATCCTTCTGCCTCAGCCTTCCGAGTAGCTGGGACTACAAGCATGTGCCACCATGCCCGGCTAATTTTTTTTTTACACATTTTTTTTAATTGGCCGATTAATTTGTTTCTATTTTTAGTTGAGACGGGGTCTCGCTCTTGCTCAGGCTGGTTTCGAACTCCTGACCTTGAGTGATCCGCCCGCCTCAGCCTCCCAGAGTGCTAGGATTACAGGCGTGAGCCACCGCGCCCGGCCGCCTTTCTGTTTTTAACTAAAAATAATTGTTTTTATATTTTATGATTTGATAATTTACACAAAACTAGCTTCATTTTAATATTTTTTAAATAACATATTTTTCAAGTTAGTAATTCATTTCACATTTCAGTTAACTGGCAATGTGTATTAACTAGACACTCATTTCCAGACTTGCAATTAGTAAAAAAAATAAAATTAAATCAAAAACCTCAAACTTCAGCAAGATATTAATAAAATAAATCATAGTTCTAAAGTTGACAAAATCATGCAGTGCAAAAGGAGTATATTTTGCAATGACATAAGAAATGTAAATTTGTTATAGACTTTCAATATAGATTCTATGTACAATTATGCAGATAGGTAAACTTAAAAGATAGACTGTTAACAATAAAGAATGTAATTCTTATAAGAATCAATTGTGTCTATTTAATAAAATTTGAAATAATTCATTACGTTTTTAAATAAAAAGTGCTATACAAATGGAAAGCAAAATGTTTCATCATTCTGCTTATAATTAGTATCCAAAGAAGTAAGTTATTATACAACCCAATTGTCAAATTAAATTGAAATACCATTACATGCAAATAGATGTATTTTAATAATATTTTAATTATACTAATCTTAATTTTTAATGATATGGCTAATGCATGGGGGATTCAGTGATTTGTTATCAATCTTCTGAAATTAGCCAAGAAATTAGAAAATAATTAAAAAACAAGTTTATTATGTTTCAAAAACAATGTTTGTGTTAAACCTCAAAGCAAGTAAATCTTATAAAGCATGTTCATTTAATAACTAATTGTTTCATTTTTGGTAGCATTGTGAAGAGAGAAAAATTTAAATGTCAGTTTTCTTATGTGTGAACGCTGTAGCTTGCTGTGCAGGTGCTATTAGAATTTGCATACAGGAAAGGAAGCACAATAGTTTTGGCAGTGATATGTAATGCTATGTTTTGGTTTAATGTGTGTATAAAGACTCTAGAAGGGTAAGGAGAATTAAGAAAAGAAGAGGAGATGCTAAGGAAGTGGCAGATATCAAGCAATGAGTGATGAAACTTTTCTACAGAACCTCCCTCAAGAATTCTTCGATAATCCTTCCTGAGAATGATTTATTTTTGGTAGTAGGGAGATGAAAGTGAGAACCACATGGAGGCCAGTGTGATTCAGAGCAAGGAAATGCGATGAAGCTTAGGGCAGGATACCAGGAAGGACAGAAAGTATAATCTACTACAACTGCAAGAGTTATCAGAAGTCTTTCCTGGATCTTTTGACCTGAGAAGAATAAAAAGTGGTGGAAGGTGGATAACAGCAAGGTATTTTCACCTCAATTGCAAGGGAGCAGCTAACATTTGAGTTATTTGGTGTTATAAGTAGAAATCCTTTGAAGTTCATGCTGACTAAAATAACACCTTTGATACAATTTAAAATAGGTGCCATTCGATGAAAAAAGATGTATTTATAGCCTGTCCGTTGTAGTACCTGCAAATCATTCCTTTCCCATCTCTCCTCCTATCTCTCCCAGTTAGAGTTCAAGTAGAAACAAATTTAATCCAATCTAGCTGAAACATGTCAATGCCAGTTGGCACAGAGGGCACTTAGAGTAAGTACAAGAAGGAGACGATTTAGAATTTATGTATCTACCCCAGGACTAGTCCCATAAGTAGTAAGGGAAGGCAGTAACATAGGCAATGCTATTTAAGATACCTGGAAGTCTTACCTACCCTTGAAACCACCCCTCCTCCATCACCATTTGATCCTATTGCCTGGAATTTCAAACCACTGCTCTCATTTCTTTGGGTTACATTTCTTTAAAAAAAATTAATCTTTAAATTGTTCCTATTTCTTGAGAGGAAAGGGAGCAGTTAGGAAATTAATATATTTACTATTGTCATTTTTCTTTACAAGTTGATTGGTTGATTATTCAGTGTCTTAATATTAATGTTTGTACTTGGCAGGGTGTGTGTGTATGTGTGCATGTGTGTATGTATTTATTTCAATCAATGATTACATGATAAGCTGTAAGGTGAATAGAGTATATTTGTAAATCATAGTAATAGGGGGCCCTTAAGCAACAAGCATTTATATAAAATCCTGAAAATGCTGATTCCCACACCCCACTCTTCCTCTGGATTTGACCTGCTAAACAAAACAAGTAAATGAATAAACAACTAGTATTCAAAAAGTTTCCACATAACTCCTTCCTTCTTCAACACCATAACGCAAGATGATGTTGGTTTCAAATGAGTATCTTAAATTGGGTAGGAATTTCATGGCAAGTGCACCTCAGTGTTACTCTACAATTTGGGTGGACTGGAACGCATTCCTTAGGATCCTCAAAAGCCAAATGAGTGCTAAGAGTGTAAGGGTCCGTGCAGCTGAATTATTTACTTGGGAGTTGTAAGGATCTAAGCATTTACTTTGTTTCAGATCTGTCATAATCCCTGCACAGCCAATGGCTACAGCTCCACTGCAATTGATGAAGTAAGCTGACATAATAAGTAGGGACACCGCTCTGGCAGTCTGGCGAGTGGTCTATAGCACTCCTTTCCTGTTATAAATTACAGCAAGGAAATGATTACGAAGGGGTTGGGTTTGATATATGTTTCCTTAAACCTCCTCCAAGGGAAAAATAAACATTCTGTGAAAGTGAAAGTGAAAGTATATCATTCTCCCCCATATTTTATCAAATCTGTTAAAGCAAAAATTATTTATATAGCTAGCCATATATCAAGACAACTATAATCTTGTGACTTGATTCATGGGCAGGCCAGGTGTATGGAGATCTAATTTTAGCACTAAAATTGTCTGGTTACATTGAAATCCTCGCACATCAGAAATTGAAAAGATCAATTGTTCAATGGCATTTTAAGAAAAGTAAAATCTCAGGATGATAAGCTACAATTAAAATTGTTTCAAAACATGGTTTTTAGTTGAATATCTCACCGAAGTCACAATTCCGTGAGGTGCCTTTTTTTTTTTCACTCCATTCATCCTTATATGCTAATTCCTCTCACAAAGAAAAATAAACTAACAAACTAAAAGGATTACAAATATGCCAGGAACCAAAATTCTCTCTGTCTCAAAGAGCAGAATATCTGAAACATTTGTGAGTTCTGAAACTATGACCTCCTCTTTCCCCAGTTTGTTTTTAATTCTTCACTCCCCCTCTCCACTCCACACAATCACAAACTCTAGATTGCCATGACCTGTTATCTCATGGGATCCTTACCTCCCCAGAGCCTACTGCACTATCTGGAAAACAGAAGACATTCATAAAATGTTTATTAAATGAAGTATATGGCCGAGGTGGGAGAATCGCTAAAAGTCAGGATTTCGAGACCAGCCTGAGCAAGAATGAGACCCCTCACTAAAATAGTGACCCCTAAAATAATGAGAATAGACCCCTTTCTACTAAAAATAGAAAGAAATTAGCTGGACAACTAAAAATATATAGAAAAAATTAGCTGGGCATTGTGGCGCATGCCTGTAGTCCCAGCTACTTGGGAGGCTGAGGCAGAAGGATTGCTTGAGCTCAGGAGTTTGAGGTTGCTGTGAGCTAGGCTGACGCCACAGCACTCTAGCCCGGGCAACAGAGCAAGACTCTGTCTCCAAAAAAAAAAAAAAAAATGAAGCATATACATAAAGTTTTATGTATGTGTATGTACATGCATATGCAAACCATCGTAAGCAAACCTTCCAGAATTCTTATATGGATGCAAAACACTGGATACATAAACACTGGATAACTTTCTTCATCTTATTATGTTTCTTAAGAAGCAAGCACACTACCTTCAAGTTTTGATCTACAATGCCATTCTTCCCTTTTCTCATTATGTTTACCAGGCTTGCTTTTATTTTAAGTAATACTTTCAACCTTCTTTTGCATGTTAATACAGCTCACACATTGAGTGTAAAATGATTAAAAAGAAAAACACTGAGTGTTCAGTTTGGTGTTTTCATTATTTCTTGAGTTAAGACACTCCTGTTTGTTCCCCTTCTTAGCCTCTGCTCTGTGTTAACTGTGCTCTGTTCTATATGAGCCTTGTAAGAAAAAAGTTAAGTACTCAAAGTGGATGAACCAAATAGACCATCACCTCTTTTACAGAGCATTTAATTTTTTTAGTGGCCCACATTTGCTGTGCAGTGTTTTTGTTGCATAGGTAAATGAGGTTGGATTTAAAAAGCAAGCTATTTTTAAAACATGGTGATTTAATTATTTTAAAAAGGAAGAGTTTTGTACAGGTTTTATTACTAGACTCTAAGCTCTAGGATTTAATAAAGCCTCTGAATAGGCTTATTCTACAACAATTTTTACTGATGAAATCAATGGAGCACTAATAACATGTAATTTAGAAACATTCCACCTTGCAGATCTGACTCTTGAGTTTTATTATGCAAAGTAAAATAGCTCTTGCTTCCTCACTCAGAGGTCCTTAAAGTGTTCAGTTAAACAGGGCAGTCCATTTGACAGGACCTAATATTTTCCTTAAGAGAGAGCTGCAATATACATACATAGAAAATTTCTTTACTTTCAAATTTCTACTTTTTTTTTCTTTTTCATATATGATTTAGGGTTTGCTGGAAATGGTAAATGAAAATTATTTAACCCTACACAAGTAAATTATATGGTTAGAGAGATTATTTGACTCTGTTTGCTAAGGAGTAAAAACACCCTCAGAGGATAATAAAGATGCATAAAGAAATCTATCAGAAGTGACGATACAATGTAATTAATATACCACAAGAGAGGGGCAGAGCTCATTGTGAGAACTTAAGCAGTTTCTTAGATGAATTTAATGTGCACATCGCAGGGCCTATTTCATACATATATTTAATAGAGTACACTATAATATATTGAATCAAGTATATAAAGCATTAACTAGTTCTCATAAAATTTGTATAAAGAAAAGGATAACGTATATTGAGGTTTCTAATTCTTCATATTGTTAAATGGATATATTATTTTTCTGTTGAAGGAAAATAACACGTAATATATTCTACCGTAGCCTCTAACTTTATGATTTCGTGAAATGTTTCTTGATGCAATTTATACTTAAGTGTTAAAATTTTAAATATGGAAGTATCCAACATCAGACTAACTTCTCTTTTGAATTCAAGAACCCTAGTGTGGTTTAACAGAGGAACATTATTAAATAAATATTTTTATCTTGGAGAACACATGCATAAATTAATGATAATCAACAAAACATTTTAGAATTTTTGTGAATGTGGCTAAATGCTTATTTTATATACATGTCAGTTTTTGATTTTGTTTGACCATAAAATCAAGGTTAATTTAGATGTGAAATTAGTGGTGGTAGTTTTTTGTGCCATCTTTGGATATGCAACGTTGGTGTCACTGATATTCTCCATGTTCACAACGATCTGAGGCTGTCAAAATTATTCATTGCGAATCCAACTGAGTTAATATTTTGTCTCATTTAAATTTAGTTGTAAATCTGTAGATGCAACTTCACTATAGCTATCTATGTAGAAAAAAGAAAGTTTTAGTTAGCATGAATCAATCCAAGAATATTTAGACACTTCCTTTTTTCATTTGAATTAAATTTTATTTTATATCATCCAAGTATGTTCACTTATCAACATTCACTTGTTATTTGCAGTGTTTTGTTTCTTGCTTTTGTTTTTGAAAAATAATTATGCAGTGAAATGTCACATTTTAGAATTCTTTAAGATATGGTTCAGACAAACATGAAGTATATAAAAAGGATGTCATGGAGCCTTTAAAATGAATTGTAACAGAGAAACCCACTAAATTATTAAATATGTGGAGAAGCTGTCTATTATATCCAAACTTTCATCTGTCACAGATAAAAGTATTCAACAAAACCACATGGCCTGTATTAATAACATTAGGCAACGACAAAATGCCATGCTATTAGGCTTTGTTGTATCTCAAAATGATAGCGTCAGAGGAAATAAAAATGACAGTTGTTGTTAAGAGACTCTTAAAACTGTTTATTTGGGTTAATTATGCTTAAAGTTTCCTCTGTATTTGTTTAGACTGAGGTTATTTTTTTTTCTATAATATAGAAACCTTTCTCTATTTTATTATTTTTTTCTACCTTTCTCTATTTTTATTATTTTTCTTACCAAACCCTTTTCTTTTTCTGAGGGGTAGGAGTGGATGAAAAATATTTATACATTTTCTTTAATGTATGATTTTCAAGGAAAACAGTATAAAAATTACTGTAACACTTTTTTATGTTATGATGTTGAAGCTTATTTTTATGCTTATGAAATTTTGGATGCATTAAGGTTTCAGCTTTCTTCTTTTTAATATGGCAATTTAAAACAAAGATTCAGGGATCAAATATGCTACGAAAGTAGTGGTTAATTTATGTAACTGAAGCCAAGAAAACTCTAAAATAATCTAGATTTTTTTTGCTAAAAAAATGTAAATCACTATTATCAATTTTGAGTGATGGGAAACATTGCTTATATTTTTATTAAAGTATATATAATTCAATTTCTGTTTAAAAAGTTGTATTAATATCAAATACATGTTGAACTTTTAAAAAATCATTGATCAAAAACTCAATAAAACTCATTTAATTGATATGTGAATATAATTAGAAAATAGATTCTTAGTTTATGTTGGAAGAGGATAAGAAATATTTTTAGTTGATCATAAATATACACATATTTATATTGGCAAAACATGTCTTCATGATTTCTTGCATATAATCTTAATTCATTTGGTAGTATTTTACACTAAAAATCTTTACCTCCATCTAAATTATTTTTCACAAGATGAAACAGTGTAATCTAATTCAAAGAGATTTTAATGGACACAAATGACTTTTTACAAAATAGATGCAGACCAAACAGAAACCGTTTGGCAACATATAGTCATATGAGATGTACATTATTTCGATAACTTAATATTTTATGTTTCATGAATTTTTGAGAGGTATCTTTTAAGGGCATCATTTTATCAAAGACCTTGTAAAAATAGAGGTTACATTAACTTATTTATTGCATTTTTTATTTCCTGAGTCTGACCTGCATCTTGCCAACATAAAGTTAAGATATGAAATATATTGACAGTCCTTTTGATACTTGTACCACTAATCTAATTTTAAATTGATCTGTTTTGCCATCTTTTATCATCTTAAAATACTTGAAAACATTTTTTGGGCTACCACAATACTTGAGTTTGCAGAAGTGAAATAAATTATATTTATTCTTCTGATTTGAAAAGTCATTATTAAAACCTCAACTCATTAGGGAAGCATTCTTCCTTACTGTATTTATGCAAGTAAAAACATAAATAATAAAATTCAATTTTTATTGTAAGTTTATAATATAAATAATTTACAGAAATACACTATTTTATAGTAAACTTAGAGTGATTTTAGCAGTCATGTACATAAATAAATCAAGAATTTGGACTTTAGTAGGAAATAAATGACAATTTCAAAGAAAAGTAGGCCAGGTATTTGAGAAAGTTACCGGAAATAGAGACATTATACTACCGTTTATTCATATTGTCTAACATGGAGTTTCATTAGTAATTTCTAACTTTCCTCTTGTCCTATGCACAATAATCACTTAAAGTGTTCTCTATAATTTTCTTAATTTTAATACAGAGTTTAAAGTCTGTGTTTATAAATCAAGTCTGAGTTTACCATTTACATGCCTTCAGATTTTAATACTCAGTTTTAGTTTTTGTTCTTTTACTATGGTTATCATACATGTCAATAGTAATTAACAAACATTGAGCATTTACTCTATGCCAGACACTGAGCTAAGCAATTTTTATCCCCTGCCTCATCTAAAGCTAGCAGCGACATAAATTTTTATCCCTATTCTATCTATGGTGTATTACTTAATAAGCATTAGAAAAAGATATAAACTCAGTTGTGTCCAAATTCAGTCTTACCACTCAATACATTATAGTATTCGAGTTCATTCTTCACTTTCAGAATAAAACCTAATGACTGCTGCACTCTACAAGTTATCCTTGGCCTACATTTGTAACATTGCCTTCCCTCCTTTATGTGTTTTTACTACAACAAAACTCCTCACAACAGACTTACACTATATTTTCTTGCCTATCTGTATTTATTTGCAGAAACCCTTGTTTCTTTGTTCTTTGCATAATAAATCCTTCTAGCCCTATCTCAAAGACAGCTTTTATAAAATTTATTACAATTTCCCTAATTGGAGTCCCCTTGGCATTTTGAATTTTCATTATTTGTCATTTGTATGAGATGCAGGCAGAAGTGAGAATATGAGACCACATAGACCTAGGTTGGAAACTAGATTTTCAGCTCCTTTGAGACCTTCAACACTGTATTTAATATCTCTTAGATCAGTTTGATTTTCCTCTTCCAAAGGTAAATGATTTCAGAAGGGAGACAGAAAAAAATATAGTGTGGTGTCTGCAATCCCGTAGACCCTGCAGTAACTTTTGCTGTGTGCTCATGTCTAACTTCATAAGGTCTAGTCATTAATCTGTTCCTCTCCAGTCTCCCAGACACAGCCCTAAGCTGAGCTTCTTTACCTCTCACCTTATAAATAAATACATTTACCTCTTTCCTGTTTTTTTATATATGTATTTCTCACTTTCTTCATACTTAAATTCACCAAAGAGAGAACCACTGAATTCTTTTTTCTAAGTTATATCTGCGATGATCTAACCCTCCAATGAGAAGAAAATAAAAACCTAATAAACTTCCCATTGCTTACAGATTATGTCCAAACTACATTGAACCCCCCTCCTTCAGCAGCTCTGTCTCCTGATACTGATCTGCACACAGCCTGTGGTCCAGCCAAGGTGAATCTGGTTAGCTCCTGTGCTTTCCTGCTTCCACTTAATTACTCATTCTGTCTAAAGTGCTCTTTCCGATTCTAATTTAGATCGTCTCAATTTATATCAATCATCTGGCCAAACTCAAAAGTACTGTAGTTAATTCAACTTTTCTTATTCCTCTAGTCACTTACGATAGCGTTCTCCTGAGAACTTCTTGTTGAAGGCATGCAACCTTGTGTCAGTTGTGAGCACACTTTATTTATTCAGTAAGGTTTCATTAAATATCACCAATTCACATGCCAGGTGTAATTCCAGATTCCAATAGAAAATTGAATACAGATTTTGTTTTATTTTTCTATTGTAATGTATAAATATTATAGTTGAATAAAATTTAAAAGCAAAAGATTTTTAAAAATATAACATACTTTGGAACAATAAGGATATAGCTACAAATTCATGTTCCGTCACATACTAGAATGTGATTCCAAGTAAATTAAACTGTGGAATAAACTTTCTAAAAAAATTAGTCTGCTAAGGATTCACATCTGTGTAGGTCTGTGTCTTTTGCATAAGATTTTTTCACTTACTAATTGAAGGGGTAGAGCACCTGACAAAGATATAGGCAAATTGTTCTTCAGATTCTCTTTGGCCACAGTGATCAATTCCAGTATGAGCATGTGACCCAGTCAGAGGCCATATGTTGCAATTAGAATTTTGCTAGAACTTTTGGAAGGAGACTTACTTTCTGTATATGTTGCTCTAGACCTTCAGAAGATGGCAATCGAGAGCTGAGCAGCTGTTTTCACACCACATAAAGTCTGGGTTTGAAGCCAAAATAGAAAGTGGTAGAGCTACTCAGATAAAAAAAAAAAAAAAGAATTGTGAGTTGATTATTATAAATCAAAATTCAGCTATGACTGAACTTATCCTAACTTAAGAATTTCTACCTGTGAACTCCCAAATTCCATTTGTTTATAAAAAGTTTGGATTGGATTTCTTATTACCTACAAACAAAAGAGTCTAAGATTAGACTAAGACTAGTTAGTGTTCCTTATGTCTAAAACAGGCAAATTATCCACTTACACACTTTTTGGGGTTGACTGCAGTGTCTTGTACGGTTTCTGGCACACAGTAGTTGTTTAACAAATGCTATTTTCCTTTTCCCTTGGTATGATAGATTGTTTGTCATAGTATCTCTTATAGTGGTTATAATAATTAGCATTTAATAAATTTTTGTTGAAAATTAATGCACTTAGGAAAGTGTCTCTAAATATCTGGCTACTGCAGTGATTCTTCATAAAAGAAAAAAATTACAGTAAGTCCCAGTTTGTAGTTTACTGAAAACTTCTGTATGGCCTTAGGTGCTGCAGAGACAGGTAATTGCCAGTTACCAGCCACCTGCATAGCACCAGATGATGACAGCTCACTTGGAAGACATTTGGGTTACTTGAGTTAGCTCAAGAGTAACGCCAAAGCTATAGCATTTCCATCTGTAGAAATTTTCTTAGTGTCTTTTAAATTACAACAGTTATACATGGGGCCATTGGCTTACTCGATCTAGGCATCTATCCCTATGGCTTATACATATCCACCTTTTCTCTAAGTGTTTTTAAAAGGTAAACTAAGTCACAACAAAAGTTTTAAAAAGTGTATTTGAACAAACAGTGATGAATCAGGAGGTACCAAACTAAAAGTGGTTTGGGGCTTTGCTGAAGGCGTACAAGAGGAAGGTTTTTATAGGGTGACTGGAAGCAAAGCAAAGAAAATTCTTGATTGATTACAATTATGTAGTTACTCTATTTGGTCTATCTCATTGGAAAGTCCCTAGTTGTATAATTATAAATTAATTGACAGCTTCTGATTGGTTGAGCTGACATTTCATTTCTCTTTAATATGATCATTTTTACAAGAAATAGCCCAAGTTAAGTTTCACTTATGTTAGTAAATAGCTCAAGATAAGTTTTGCTTATGTTCGCAAATCTAGCAAGGTCAAGGTTGCCTCCATGGCTTAACTGGCTGTGTCTGCTCAGGGGATTCTCAAGCCTGATCTCCATTTTATTTTATTTTACCAGTGCTGAGGAGAGAAAACTTCCTAAGAATTTCCTCAACTGCAAACTTTTTATTTCATTTAGGATTTTACTGAAATTTATGATTGAAAAAACCCTGACCCCCGTGAATATTATAATTGTTGTAAGGTTTTGATAATGTATTTTTTTTCCACAGGTAGATTTTATTATAAATCTCCTAGATTGTTTTTTCAAGATTTATATCTTTCATGCAATTCTGAAGATGCCCTAGAGACATTTACTCAATGAATTTTTTTCTGGTTCAAAGCAATGTATATTGCAGTGAATATTTCATTAAGCTTTTCAGTTTTCATTTAGTATCAACCTAGTTTTTAGAAATGTATATTAATTGGTAAAGTTTATATGTAAATTGGAACCTCAACCACCTTATGGCTATTTCTGCAAAAAGTATAAATTTTTGTAAAATGAAATTTATTAAATTGTAACACAATAAAGAGGAATATTATCTGCAGCTGACATTAAATATATTTATCAAATAATTTATAATGCTCAGGAAGCCTTGTTTACTTGTTTATTTTAATTTGGAGTTTTAATAATGGTGCTGAAGAGAATTTTTATTCTTCAGCAAACAAGATATGGAAGAGGTTCAACACCTAGGACAGTATTTGTTTGTTTATCAGTTATCGGCACTAATGATTCACACAACTCCAGTGGTTAGCTCCATGTAGAGCCTTATGTCTGACCAGAAATATTTAGAGAAAAAAACGTTCTGCAACAAAGATGACATGGAAGATTTCTAAATAAATGCCTGTCAAGTGGAACACTAGAGGATTTTTTAAAATGTCAATATCAAATTAATCAAATAATAAATGTGCACGCTCATTAACTAACAAGTATCAGGCAGGTAAATGCTTAAACACTCTCAAAATTTATTAGTTTAGTAGGGATATCAACATCTACTCAAAACAAATTAGTAAAATATCTCTTGCAATTATTTCTCTTGTGCTCAATATGTGTTACTGGTCCAAAACTGTAAACATCAATTTTATCATGTAATTCATCACAGACCCTTTGAGGTAAAACACCCTTAGTGGTTGAAATCACTGCTATGATGGAGGCCTTCATTTCCTCAAGAGAAAGGAAAGTGGTGGAAACAAGAATGTCTAAAATGAGAAGTCATTCAGATGTGATATCTGGCAGGTCCAGAGGCAGGTCAGTGTTGTTAACAGCATAACCAAGTCAGCAGCATGGTAGAAATTCATTGGAAAAGTCAGAATAGCATAAGGAAAGTAAGCCAGAGCCTCATTCTGCTGGAAAATGAGGTTGTCAGAGAATTTCTGTAGGTGTAGGAAAAAAATAAAAACAAAAAAAAAACTACATCAAGTCCAGATATGTGATATTACTCTCATTGCGCTCACTACAGAACTAAATGAAACAAAGACCTATATGTTTGCCAGTCCCTTACATGCTCAATGGTGACATGTTCATTTTTAATGCCTTCTATGGAACATTAAGGTTCTTCTCTTTTCTGTTCCAAAAAGAAAGATAAATAGTAGCCTTGTCATTATGAGGTGACCTGCAAAGTCATCTTTTTCTTCTCTGTGACTCTAATCATATTATCAGCTATTGTATTGTTTGGCATTATCTGCTCTGCCAGACCCTGAAGCTTCTGGAAATGGCAATAATCTATCTTCAATCACTTATAGAAAGTGTACCTGACCAGGGGATGAGAATGTGCTTAACTCAGAGCCAGCTCACTTTGGCCATTACTTGGGAAAATCCCTAAAGCAATCCTTAGATGCACAAAAGTGTATCTCTATAGCTAGGTGCATGTATAACTTAATTTTGGGGTAATAAAAATTTGAAGGTGTCATTTGATATCAGATTGACCCATATGTACATATATTTGTACATATGCACATATGTATGCATAGAAAATCATCAGGACCTGTATGAAGCAGGTGTCCACCAAGTTGTCAGAGATTCTAATTGGTTGATCCGGGAGACCTATCAGTTTTCAGATATTTTTAATAGGACTTCACAAATAACTGATCTTAATTAAGCATTTAATCTTTGCAAGGTGATGCTTTTTCCTTTGCGTGTTTTAATCCATCATTAATCATAAAAACCATATACTCTCATTGCGTTAATTAGGAAACAGACTCACAGAGAAATTAAATGGCTTACTCAACACTATATGGTCATTAAATTGTGGAGCTGGTAGACAAGCCTACCTCATCTGGCTGGAGTGCTACATGGTAATCTTCTTAACCACTTTACTCTGCTGTTGCATTACATGCTGCCAACTCTCTCACCCTCAAAAATCAAACACACTCCCTTACTTCCAATTAAAATTTGCCTTTGCTTGGTTTACATAGTAACCATTTGTTTGTTTGTTTTGGAAGCACGTTGAAACTATTATTTCGTCAGACATATTTCTGAAACGTATTTTATTGTCAGTCTTTTGGGATGTATCCATTATTAATTTGCAATAAATACTATGTCATATAAAAATACATTGAATCAATTTAATTATATTGATTACAATATGCATTTCATAATAATTAGGTAGTTGATATGTTCTGGTATTTTCAATGCTTGTATCATTTCTGGGAGAAAGTAAGCATGCTCATTCACTGTTTTCATCATTGTCTAAGAGCCTCCTTCATAGCTGTCACTGTGTTGTTAAAAAACACTGTGATTGCCAATATTTGTACTCACTATCAAATAATACCAGCATAGGCTTTAGAAGGGATACCATTTACACTTACATTTCAACTCTCTGGGAAAGGAATAACTATAAAATAGATTTTCATATCTAATTTTTCTATCAGAGTAGATTGCTGATCTCTTTCAAAATTTTACTTCATAGATGGTAATTAAATAGTCTGTAAAAAATTCAAGCATTTGGAATATACTAGTTAATTCATTACATTAGATCCACAGATTTAATTTTGCTTTTGAATACTTGTACGGTAATGATATACTTTAATCCAATTCAATTATATTTTGTTCATTTATATTTATGAATTATGGAATTGAAAAATAATCCTGGGTGTTCTTTAGATTTTTATAAATACTTTTATCATGGGGAATTGTAAAAACACTATCTGTAGCCATATAAGAAGCTAATCGGGGAGCCTATTTTTTATCATCAGCAAGAGATAAAAGGGGAAATTAAAAGGCAACATATAAAAGATTTTAGATAAAATACTTCTGTTGAATGGGATATTCATTTTCATTATCAATGCATCTAGTGCAGTGAGCTGCTCACTTGTTTCTAAGTAGCAGTTGTTACTTTCTCTTTGGTACATTATGTACGGAAAAGAAAAAAAAAATTAGTATAAGCTTTGTCCCACTTACAGATAAATGGAAAAAACCTCAAATAGCCAGATGGGCTCATAGGCAGAGAATCACTTTGAATGGCTAAACATTATCTCACTTTTATAGACCGCTATTTAAGTTAAATTTCCTTACATCCACAGCGTTTTACCAGTATTTTTCTTCACCCTTCTTGCTTTTAATGAAATCCATTCTCCTTACTGAAGCTACTTTTGCACATATGCCTTGTATTATGCTTTGAAACAGCCTGATGTGTGTGGGAACTAGGGAAGGAATTGTTTGCCTTGCCCATCTCTGCCTACCCTGTCGTTTGTAGACCATGGGTCCTTTACCAAAATGAGCAAGATAAAAGCATCCTCTTCAGATGTATAAAATCCTCCATCCCAATTGTATCACTCTCCACTCTTTTTATTCATTGTTATCTAACAGCATCTAAGCCACCCCTTGTCAACAGCTACGTGCTGACAACTTCATGTACTTTTTTCTCTCTATGCCAAGACCTGCCAAGTGACTTCTGCTTCCAGGTGGAAAATCCATCTGCCATCGCACCCCCCACATTCACAAAATCGCCAACTGCTAATGATTCCATCATCAAAATATATTTTTAATTTGTCTAATTGCCTCTATTGCTATATTGCATTTAGAATTAAGTCATGGTTTCAAATATGGCAATAGTACCCATTATCTTTAAAATAAATAGCAGCATATTTTCATAGAACTAAGACCATTTATGCCCTAGTTATTTTCTATTTTTTTTACCCTCACTAGCTGCTACTTTTTTTTTTTTTTTTTTTTGAGACACAGTCTCACTCTGTTGCCTGGGCTAAAGTGCTGTGGCATCAGCCTCAAACTCCTGGGCTCAAGCGATCCTCCTGCCTCAGCCTCTAGACTATAGGCAAGCACCACCATGCCCAGCTAATTTTTTTTAGTTTTAGTAGAGATGAGGTCTCACTTTCATTGAGGCTGGTCTCAAACTCCTGACCTCAAGTGATTCTCCTGCCTCAGCCTCCCAGAGTGCTAGGATTACGGGCGTGGGCCACCATGCCCAGCCATTAGCTGCTACTTTCTAATATTCACCTCTTGCTTCTGTCAAACTGCTCACGATGCCTCTACTGTGCCAAGCTCTTTTATGCTTCAATGTCTCTACCCCTATTATGACCTTCTCTGGTGAACCTATTTCAATCCCTCAAATTTGTATTTTCATAGAATGCTATGGAAGCTTCTATAATAGCAGAACTAATTTTTTCAAATATTATTTGTTCACATATTTTTCATCATCATGAGAATAAGGTCCTTAACTATAGAATCATGATCATTGTGTTGTTATTCCCAATAGATAGCTCATTACCTAGCACATGGTATAAATTCAGAATGCTAAATAAGGGAGTGATTGAATATACTCAGTAGAAGTTACTTGCAAAGCTCTTCGAAATCTTTTTTCTGCAATCTTGAAACTACTTAGGAAAAGACTTTCCTGAATGTCCGACTCTGAGTAAAGAGGATGGTAAAAAGGGAATTAGTTTGGGTAGAAGCATCTTGGACTGCTATAGAGACTAGGGAAGATTGTTTAAGAGCTACCTCAAATTGTGTCTGGTGGTTCTAAAGAACCTGTCCAGATTTTTCCAGTACGATTGCCTACCTTCATCTATATTACTCTGTTTCCTATATTCTCAAAACTTATTATAATTCCAGCTGCTGCAGCATTTATCATGTTGTATTTTATATTAGAGGATTTTGTTTATCTTTGCACTTGCCTAGATATTAAGCTTCTGAAGGTAAGGCATTAGAATTTGTGAAAATCTTCACTTGGTACAATAACCAAAAGACGATTACTATTAAATAAATGTAATTTGAATAAAACTTCTATGTGTAGTTAATTATAGTGAATCTAATTGCTATATAATGAATAGTATGTGAGACAAAAATGTTTCCAAGTTACACAACCCAAATAATATTAAGCAAATAGCATAGATTGAGATACTAGCTAGAAGATGGTGCATTTTTTTTCTTTAAGCATTTTTTCAACTCTTTTTTGGGTTTACAACCTTCAATACAACTCCTAAATAGTTAACCTTTCTTTTTTTCCTGTATAAAATTTAAAAATAAAAATAAAAAATATTCCTCTATAGCTTTGGCTCTATGCTTGACCACTCACTCCTGAGAGAGAGAGAATAGGATTTAGGAACATAGGCTGTAATCCAAACTCTTCAGTAAGTGAGCTGGGTGATTTCAGGTATATCCTTTAATCTCACTGGGTTTCAAGATTTTCATCTGTAAAATGAAGGGATTGAAACAGATCATCTCCAAAGTCACTCCAGCTCCAAAGCAAACGCTAAAATCTTAAGATTTCTCACACCAGAACATCTGGCTCTGTGTGCCATTCTCTCTAATACCCTGTTGTAGAATATAAGAACTACCAAGTGTTAATCTTTCTCTTAAAGAAAGCAAACTTCCCGAGCAATGAATAGCTATAAAAATACAGTGCATAATCATTCAAAGACCAACTAAATCTGTAATACAGCTCAATTCACCACACTGCCAAGTATACCCTTAACTGTAAATAAATTCTAGGATCAACCTGTCACATTGACATTCTGCCAGAAACAGAAGAACCCAGATTTTTTGGATCTGGTGTCTAATCTACCTCGATATGGCTAATATCTACATATGGAGGATTTGGACATTAAGTTAAGATAGTGGCCTTTTCTGATATAATGGTTTTTCTTTCTTAGCTCCCAGTTTCTCTCTTACTTGAGTGTCTGCCTCTAAAAATTTCCAATATCCTATAACCTTTTATTTTAATTTCTGAAAATCGAAGCACATTTGCACAAAGTATTACTACAAACATGCCAAATAATGATCTGCTACATTCTGACTTAATTTCTGCAAAAGACAAAATTACAACAAATTTATTTACGGGTCTAATTGGCTTGTGTTTGCTGTTCATGAGCCAGAGATGCCTCCATTCTACAAAATAGAATGAGAGCTCTCACTTGGTAATGGCAGAACAATGGGTTTTGTAAGGTGGGGAGAAGGAAACAGAAAAAGCTGATTGGTTAACATCAGCTTAGTTAATGTTGGTTAACTTATGTTAGTTCAGGTTACTTTTCAATTCTCCCCCTGCTCCGCAAAAAATAAATGCTTACCAAAGGTAAACTAGTTGCTTTCAGGATATCATATTATTTAACACTACGCTCTATGATCCTACTAAATAAAATAAATATTTTGATGAAATGAACAATCTATTTTAAAAGATAAACTTTGATTTCATTAAAACTACTTTAAGAATTACTCTTACTACATGGATAATCAGATAGAAGGGGATGGGAAATAAAGCCTGTGTTTCTATCTGAAAAGGAGAAGCCCTTTCCACTCCCTCAGGCTACTCTCAAGCAGGCTTCAAATCAGCTGCTGGTCCTCAATTTGTACAACTAACACATCATCCTGGAAGAAGAGGGTACTTTCATTATGACCTATAACTGTCCAATTATCTCAATGACGGAATGCTCCATGCTGTATTTCACTAATGTCTTAGTCTTGAGAAATTCAAGCTAATACTGAATGAAAAATATAGTAGATGTAAAAAAGAATAAAGCCTTTAATTTAAATAAAAGAAAGAAATGAACTATCATGCCACAAAAAGACATGGAGGAAACTGGAATGCACAAGAGAATTATCCCACTTCAAAACCCTAAACAAAAGCAAAGAATATAAAAATCCAAACATATACAGTCAATGAAAATAATTGAGAGGATTTTTCACATTATTGAAAGATTTGGTTAATTGTTTCTTTAGATCGCCAGCATTTCTGTGTTAAAGCATGATATAGTTTACTAAAAATTATTCTTGACCTGATTTTTCATGAGAATATTTTCAGGAAATCCTTAAAGAAGGATTATAATATTTCATACCAAAGTCAACATTGTTTTTATTTATTTTTCATTCACCAAGACATGAGCTTGGAAAGAACTTTCCGTATGAGGGAAATGGTGATTGCCCCACATCCCTTTGAAATCGGTTTCATGTAAAGAAATAGAGTTTTGAACCTCATCAATTTTTAAACACAAAGGAAGTACTTGACATACTGTAGTGAAAAAAAGTTATAGTCTCTCATTACTAATTCACAGATCAGCTGTTCAAGCAAAATTGTTTCTGAATTTATAGCAAACTAAAAGGAGCATAAAAGTTATTTCTTCCTTGTGGTCTCCATAAACAGCTTTAACAGGTAGTAGGTAATAAGTGCAATATAAATGCCTTTCCAAACAGATAAGTGAAGCTGTGATCGGACTGTAATATGCTATAATGTGTTTCTAGTCCGTAGGTCCATTGGCAACACTATGGCTTCTTTCATACTCTTTTTTTTTTTCATAAGAAAGAAATGTGATGCATTGTGGTTTGATTTATTTCAGAAAAATAAAACAAACTCCCCAGGGCACTTTGAAGAGTAGCATTTAGGTATCCTGCAGGGAATGCTCAAATCGCTTGCTATTTTTCTTGTTGCTGTTACACAGCCTGCTAGAGAAAAGCAAGAGCGAGCAATATGGGCAGCCTTAAGGCCTAACCTAGATGCTCGGCTCTCTGAGATATGCTGGGACCTCCACATTTTACTTTAGACCCCCGGGCTCCTATCATCACTTTTTCTGTGATAATTCCAAAACTTTCTCGTTTCTAAAATATTCTAAGGCAATCTAAATAAGAAAATTGGTTTTGGACTCTTAATAAAAGATTCTTATTAGTGCAGGAGGAAAAGCTATCTTCCTGTTCAGAAATCTCATAAACCTCATTAAAGTATCAATAGTGATAATAGCAGATGCCCTCTACTCTTCTGTGCTCTGCAATCTACTGGGTACCTTATGTATAACATTTACGGTATTCTCAACAATCCTTCAAAGTAGAAATTTGTAGACAATAATAGAGATGAGATATGGAAATTATATAATGCCAATTACATTAGTCTACGTTCTCCAGAAAAAACTAACCAATAGTGTATATATGATATGAATACAGGAGGAGATTTATTATAAGATAGTGGCTCACACAATTACGAAGGCTGAAAAGTCCCACAATCTGCTGTCTATAAGCAGGAGTCTCAGAAAAGCTGGTGTTACAGTTTGAAGGCCTTTGAGCTGATGGTGTAGATTCCAATCCAATTCTGAAGGTTTGAGAACCAGGAGCATTGAGGGCAGAAGAAGACCAAGGTCCCAGCTCATACAGTGAGGCAGCAAGGAAATTCGAGCGTTTCTCTCTCCTTGTTATCTCCAGACCCTCAACAGATTGGTTGATGCCCAGCCACATTAGGAAGAACCATCTGCTTTACTCAGCTGACCAATTCAAATGCTATAATCTCTTTCAGAAACACTCTCACAGACATACCCAGAAGTAATGTTCCATCAGATATCTGGGCACCTTGTGTCCCAGTCAAGTGGACACATAAAATTAACTGTTACAGGTCTGCTCCTTGTCAACTGGGCATCAGGACACACCTCCTTAAACTGTACTTAATCTCTAAATAATGATAATAACTGTAAAGTTTGTGGTGGTGGAAAGAAGGTGAGAGACAGAGGAATTCGGTAAGCAACGTTGGCGAAAGGAAAAGACAGAGTGAGTAGGGCCAAACAACGTGGCTTTATTGAGCACTCCCCGGCGAGGTTCACGGTCTCGAGAGAAGGGCCAGAGAAGCTGTGCCCGTTTGAAAGGGGTGAGGGCTTTTATGCCATTTGAGGCAGGCGGGGGACTTTTGGCAGGAAGAGTTGAGGATTTTCCACTGTGACCTTTAGCAGTTAATGAGAGCCAAGAGGGGCTGGCAGTATGTGCGGAATCCAGAAACCGAAACTTTCTTATCGGGTGGGCATCCGGGTGTGGTTATCCTTCAACTTAGCTGGGCCTGACAGTTACCTTTGTGGGTTTTGTGGACCTCTCTTTTCTTTAGGGAGGGAAGGGGTGCCCGCCACCAGCCGTACAATAACAAGGTCATAATTTCACCCAACTTGATAGGACTATCCTTTGTACAACTGAAAATGTACTAGCCTCTACCCCTGAAGAGGAGGTGATGTCCTTGAATGATGTTTACTCTTTTCCTTGATCTTCTGTAGCTCAAATACTATGATGTAAAATTAACCATACTTAAATACTTAATATCGTGATAAAGTCTTGGAGACAGAAAGTAGAATGATGGTTACCAGAGGCTGGGAATGGTAGTGGGGAGGGGAGGTAAGGTGGGAATGGTTAGTGGTGCAGATATATAGTTAGCTAGTTAGACCGAATGAACAATACTTAATAAGCAAAACAAAGTGACTATAATCAACAATATGTTAAGATACATTTTAAAATAACTAAAAGAATGAAATAGGAGGGTTCCTAAGACAAAGAAATGTTCAATACGTAATATATCTTGTTATATGATAAGAAAGTAAGAGTGGAAAGAAAACTCCCTCTTTAAATCAAAAATTATTTTAAAATATTTGCTGAATACACACTTATATACACACTCTCAAACACACACACATATTCATAGCAAACTAAGGAGGAAATACTTATACAGGTAAAGTCTTGGTTTTGTATCTGGTCGCAGGGTTGTAGCTGGTATTTATAACTACCTTCTTCCATTACTCAGTCTAGATTGCCTCTGTTTTAAGCAAGCACCTTAGCTGATTATGGTTTTTATTATGGTAGGATGACCCAAATCTTCATTTCTGAATGATCTGGATCATTACTAGTCCTGCCTGGATTGAGTTGTTGTAGTTTTCTATTGACATTAATCATAGTGCACTGTAATATTGAGAGATGCCCTCAGAGGTTGTCCTGTCTTCCAGACATATGCTTCCTTACCTACTTCATTGGTAGTAAATATTAACCACACCAGCCGGCACTATGACACCCTTCTTAGCCTATTGATTCAGTGGCATGAGGATCGCAAAGTGGCCAGATGGCAGTTTTAACTTCCTGTTCAATGGAATCCTTGTGTCTCCTGGTGGAAGAATTCCTCCCTCTGGAATTAAGACCTCTAGGTCAGCGAAGCATAAAGTTGCAGGAACAGGAAGTTTTGTTAGTGGGTTACTGGTGCTAATAATGAGCGGCGCCGCTCTCATTTTCACTTCTTGAATCCTGGACATGTGAATTCCAACTTTAGAGATAGGAGATGTGTTGCAGAGGTAGGGCCAGTTGCATTTTGTTCTGAGTGAGGTGGAAGCCGATGGAGATTCTGATCAGAGATATGATAGGTTCTGATTTTCATTAGAAAAATATCACTACTGGTTGTGGAAATTAGATTAGATTTTAAGATTGCAGGACCCAACATCACTAATCATCAGGGAAATGCAAACTAAAACTGCAATGAGATATCACTTTACTCCATTAGAATGGCTATTATTAAAAAGTCAAAAAACAATAGATGCTGGCATGGATGTAGAGAGAAAGGAACACTTATACTCTGTTGGTGGAACTGCAAATCAGTACAACATCTATGGACAACCGCATAGAGATTGTTCAAAGAAATAAATACAGACCTATCATTCGATCCAGCAATCCCACTACCAGGTATCTACCCAAAGGAAAAGAAGTCATTTTATCAAAATGATACCTACACTCGAATGTTTATTTCAGGACAATTCATAATCACAAAATGTGAAATCAACCTAAGTGCTCATCAATTCATGAGTGAATTAACAAAATGTGGCACACACACATATATAAACACATACACACACACACACACACACACACACACACACACACCAGGTAGTACTACAAAGAAATGAATTAATGTCTTTTGTGGTAATTTGGATGGAAGTGGAGACCATTACCCTAAGGGAAGTATCTCAAGAATGGAAAAACAAACACTGCATGTACTCTAATAATTTGGAACTAATTGACATAGCAATAGCCCTGACTTAAGCCTTATAAAAGCTATCCACGTAACAAAACATTTGTACTCCCCTTAATATTTTGAAAAGAAAAGTGCAGGCGTGACAAACGGTAAATAAGGTAATGTAAAAGTCCAAATCCAAGGACAGGACTTCAGGACAGTGATTCTTCAAGGACAGGGTAGTCAGAACAAGTTCTTGATAGTATTCAAGGAATTAATCTCTTTTTTTTAGGAGTATTCTGTTTTTTGTTTGCTGGTACTTTCCTTGATTTTCCCTTTACAGTTTTTAAACCTCTATATTTAAAGATTACTGTGCAAAAATACATATATCATTGTTCAAAAATTATGCTTGTTCTATGTATGTAGACAAATGTATACATATATATGATCTAGATAGAATAACAGAAAAGGCTGAGTACATGGTAAAGGGGCCATGAAGTATGAATAAATACGACTGGTGCCAGAAGACAAATGTGTCTTCAGTGCCATCGGTAGTGGGCAGCAACTGAAGTTCTTCAGTCTACTCTTTTGAGGGATTATGTGTGTGTTGTAGGTTATCTTGGAAGCTCTACATAAAATAGATTGAAATGTGATTGAGAAGAGTGCTTAAGAGATGTTTGGGAAGCTATTGCAGGAATAATGCGTGAGATGACGAGTCTCTCTTATGTCAAAGCTCCCTGTTAGAGACTACAAGCACCGCAGTTATGCTAGCCCAAGACTTGCCTCTAAGGAGCTTAGGAACAAGAATAAAATGAATTTCTGCTGTGCACGTTTCATTTATGTAATGCAAGGCAGCTTGTATTTGCTATTACAGACTACGTTGCCTATGTCATTCCCTACATTTGGAATGTGTTTTGTCCTTTCTTCATCTGACTAACACTTTTCAATACAGTAAGTTCTCACTGAACGTCACAGATATGTTCTTGGAAACTGTGACTTTAAGCTAAAGGAATTATAATGAAACCAATTTCACCATGGGCTAATTGATATAAACAAGAGCCAAATTCCTATAGCATATTTCTGGTCACACAAGTATCAGCAAACTTCTAGATAAAGACCCAAAACACCTCTAATATTAAACATTGAAATAAATAAAACATTGAATAATTGAAGAAAGAATGGTAAAAGCAAGATAATTATTTACTTAAGTTCTGGTGAATCAGTGAATAAGAACAGTCATAGTCATGGTGGGTGAAGTCAAGAAATAAATTATTACAGAGCAATGATTGCAAGAAGCACCCCATACCACCACATAGTTCAAAAACAACAAATATGAGAGGCTTGCTAAGTTCTTTCATACTGCATAGTTGAGTGTCGTGCATTTGTATGAGTATTATCTACTTTACAAAGTTTTATTTGACAATAGTTTGTATTCATTCATTCATTTTTGAACCCACTTATTCTAGTTCAGGGTTGTGGGTGGCCAGAGCTCATCCTGGCAGCTCAGGGAGCAAAACAAGAACCAACCCTAAGTAAGACATCGCAGGGTACCCCCACACGTACACCCACACTCAATCACACTGGGACCATTTATACGGCAAATTTACCTAAGGTGCACATCTTTGGGATGTGGAAAGAAAATAGAGAACCTGGAGAAAACCCATGCAGATGTGGGGCACTGTGCAAACTCTCCATAGTCAGTGGCCCTGGCGGGTAATTGAATTTTTTCCTCATCAACATTATAATGAAATGACATTGAATAAAACATGATTCAAGGACCTGTTGTACTTAACTTCATATCTTCCAGAAAGACTTTCATAATCTCCATCAATCTGTGTAAAGTGTTCATTTTCCAGTGGAACTTCATAACTAATTATAACACTAAGAATATTAGAGAAATTTATGTATTCACTTAAATATTTATTTAACAAATATTATGGCAGTATGTGAAAGACACTTTTATTTATGTTACATGATTTAATTGTTAGCCTTCACAAACCCCTATTAGTAAATACTATTGCTATTCTCATTTTACAGATGAAGAAACTAGATCACCTGATACATAGTATGTGGTGGGATTTGAGGGCAGATAACCTGGCACCTGGGTCCCTATTCTTAATCCTCAACTGTAAACTACTCAAGAATAATGACATTCCATACTCAATAATATATTTCCAGTGTCTAGGCAAGTTTTTGCACAGTATACCATAAGATGAGGAAATAAAAGGTCAAAAAGGATAAAAGATGTTAAAATAGTAACTTTATAATTTAGTGGTAATATAGGGTCACATCATTGAAAATTAGTATGAAATAGCACAGAGAAATCATTTTATGGATGGCATGATTACAAGAGAAAGAAGTTTTCTCCATTTGCATGACCATTAAGAGTTTTGGGTTTTGTGCAAAATTAACTAGAGCTAAAACAAGCAAATAAACCCGGTTAAATATCTACTTGCTGTGTTACTTCAGAATTAGGCTACTGTTGAAATTTAAAGTAGTCAATGTTATTTAAGTTTGTTAAATAAATAACACAAAAAAGAGGCTGTTGAAAGCAAACATTTTAGTATAACACACTAAATATTAAAAGTAGGGATGAAGTTCCTTTGGAAAATGGTCAATTTACACACACTGGGAAAGATACTAATAATAGGTAATGGTTTCATGCAAAATATTTTAAAAACTTGTAGGAGTTAAATTTAAAAAAGTGCTGATAAATTAACATTTTGTATGTAACTGAAGGTATCGTGATAAGAAAACAGGTAATGATTTCAATCATCTTTGAAATAAAATGGCCAAATAATAGAGGAACAACATCTTGAGTGGAAACAAACAAATAAAAATTAACAGGAAAATTTTGGGAGGAATATAATATGACAATTTAAAAGTTGTTAATGGTACAGGGAGACCTGGCGTGGTGGCTCACGCCTGTAATCCTAGCATGCTGGGAGGCCAAGGAGGGATGATAACTTGAGCTCAGGAGTTCCAGACCACCTGAGCAAGAGCGAGAGACCCTGTCTCTAGAAAAAATAGACAACTTAGCCAGGCGTGGTGGTACACACCTGTAGTCCCAACTACTTGGGAAGCTGAGGCAGGAGGATCACTTGACCCAGGAGTCTGAGGTTGCAGTGAGCTTTGATGACACCACTGCACTTTAGGCAGGGTGATAGAGTGAGACTCTGTCTCAAAAAAATAAATAATAAAATAAAATAAAATAAAAACAGCACAAAGAAATGAAAGAAATTGAAAGAAATGAAAGGCCACCGAGTCTGTCAATTGTCTAAATTGTTCATTCTGATAAGCCATGGCAATCTGACGATACACTTAACATTGCATAGTCATCAGAAGAAATGAACAGCATTTGATGACCCCTCTATCAGAGGAAGCATTTTAATTTATTTCTTGGCATAATAATGATAAAATTATGTGTTGCACTAGATCACTGTGCTTTAGGGAAAACATTTGCCATTCCATCTATTAATGTTGATGGATTGACATCAAAAGGCTCATCAACAAATAAAGATGCAGAATCATACTTAAAGTAAACATGGTCTCATATATTGAATGTGCTGAGCAGAAATATTTCTCCATATGGCATTTTTAAAAAATTGAGTACTAAGTTCTATGAATAAAGAAAAGATCTGTGCAGGCCATCATCACTCACTTACCAGTTGTAGACATAAATTTAAAAACAATGTCAAATAGCAGCTGGTGTTCTGAAATGCTATATATATAGCCCCTCTAATACAACACATCTCTTTTTGAGTAGGTAAAAGATGAGAAATTATTTTAAAGCCAAGGTAGCTAAGTAAGCCTCAAAAGTGAACAGACAAAAAAACTGGCCCAAGGGGAAAAATTGTAGCTGTTAAATGTATTTATGTACCTTCTTTTCTCAGGGAAATGATCTAAATTCTTGAAAAGAATAAGCCGGTGACTGATAGTTGCATTCTTTGTAATTTTAATATATTTTCTTGACATCTCACAATTATCTTTAATGATAATAGCTGTAATTTACTAAGTACCAACAATATATTATATCAGACTTTGAACACATCTTTTCCTAATCGTCACTAGTTATGCATTAGGAAAGAACCAATGAAACATTGTTAAGAAAGAAACAAAAAAAAGTACCAAAGTTCAGATAAAATAACTTGTTCCAGGTTTGCTAAACTAAGACTTAGGAAACTGGGACTCAAAGCCAGGCCAAACTCCAAAACACACCTTTTCTGTATGAACAATCATTAGAAACCTGAATTAGAACATTAGAATCCATATCAATATTTAAAGGAAGAAAATAATGTCTGCTAATTTCTTTTCAGAGGCACAAGGAAATTAATTGCCAGTTAATATGGTTCTGGGATTGCTGATTTGTTGTTGTTATTCTCATCTTTAATTTTTTTCTAAATTTTCTTGTTGCTTCTCTACCTGTAATTTTTATTTTACCTTTTTAATGAATTTAACTAATGAATATTAGGCAACCGTCTAGGTTGGACTTGTATTGACTTTGCTATTGAAATTATGAAAAATAAAGTGATTCCAGGCACCTGCTATATATTTCCATGATGAATAATTGGCCACTTTGAACTAAATACTAAAATTTCACCAAAGATTCAGGAAGCATGATCCTTACGTTATGGTAAACTCAAAGAGTCTCTAATTGTACACATTGAAATATGTTTTTTTTTCACTGCTTTCAGGCCAATGAATTATATATATAAACCTAAATTATAGACCTAAATTATATATATAATATTTTTGTTGTTATGATCTTCTATGGGATGATTATGTCTATTTTTTAAATCCATTAACTAAAATTAAGGATGGACTGAGAATGTGGTAGAACTACTATTCAAATGTGCTACAAGACAGAGGCAGAATTCTTTGATATCATCAGTGTTATGTTTACTTAGACTTAGTAACCGATTTCTAATCTTTTTTAAATTTTAGTTTAGCCATCAATTAACATTTAAAATGATTATTTTTAATCCTTATATATATATATAAGTTCTTTTTACTCTACACCCTTCCATCTAGCCATGTTTTCTTTTAGCTGTCTGAGCAAATTTCAGACAGTTGAATTAAAGTCTTTGTCTAGTAATTCTAATGTCTATTTTTACTCAAGAATGGTTTCTGTTCATTGCTTTTTTTTTTTTTTTTGTCATGTGTATGGTGTATACTTTCCTCTTTCTTTACATACCTCATAATTTTTGTTTAAATCTCAAGTGTTTTTAATCTGTAATGTGGAAACACTTGAAATCAGATGTTCTCCCTAAGAGTTTACTGTTGTTGCATTCTGTGGGTTATAGTGTTTTCTTTTTCAGTCCCTTTTCTAAAATGCCTTTAAAGAGTTTATTCATTATGATATACTGTCACTTAAATCTTGGCTCCTTAATTTGTGGTGAGCTTATAGTTTATCAAAGATTTTCTAAATGCCTGAAGCCAACAAAAATAAATAATGAAAAAACAAACAAAAAAATCTCCTGGACTCTGCCCTGCGTTGGCCCTGTGCTGAGGCAGCCCTTCAGCTGTGAGCCAGGCCGTTGACAGTGCTTCCTGAGCTTCCACCTGCTGTTTGTATTCAGTCTAAAGATCAGTGGGAGGTAAAAGCTCTCTTTTCAGATCTTTGTGAGCCTATGTCCTGCCCGATTAGTGTGCATGGTTTTCTTGAATCCCCATTATAGATTAGAACTTTTTAAACTTTCATTTTTCAAAGTAGTCCTTTCCCCAGAATTTTCTGTCAAGACTTTCAGTGTATCTAGTCTTGGCCTAATTGCAATCTTTTGACCCAGGCTTCAGCAGCTTTTTCATTTGCCTCTCAATATTTTGCAGTATCACCCTCTGCTTAACTCTTTTCCTCATTGAGAGAGTTCTTTTTTGGTAGGGAAAAAACAATGGCAAGCACCCCACATTCCTCCTTCAGAGAGCCCTAAGACTAGTCAAAATGCACAGACATAATCATTTGGGAACAAGGTCCAATCTGCCACCTCTGGAATCAGAGACTTATACTGGGAATGTGGGCTGCCATTTCCAAGACTGCCACCACTCATGGAAAAGCAATAAGGCAAGGATGGGATAAATTAAAATGACACAGAGCTTGCCCTAATATGCTTAATTAACCTTTTTTAATTCAGTGTAGGCATGGTTGCTGTAAACCTTTGAATATTTTCCAAGGTTCAGATGAAGTTGGTTCTGGCAGTCAGAATTCCATCTGTGTGGAATTCCATGGGTCCTTATAGTTCCCTACTGCATTGCTTTTGCTGATGTCACTTAGTGAGACCTGCAGATTTATTTTTAAAAATGGAATATGTGGTGATGTGCTTTTGCATCAGTTATATATTTTGGCATATGATTTTCTAATAACTAGACCATGAGAAATGTTTCAGGTTAAATATAAGTTATACATATCCCTATTGCTAAAGAAGATCAATACATGATTTCCTATTATAAATCCTGAATTGCTTACCCTATAAAGAGACAAGAATGTGGAAGGAATCCTATTCTCAAACATGAACCAGCAATAGAATAATAAAAAAAAAAATTCTGGAGAACACTTGAGGAAGTTAGTCAAGAAACCAGCCTACTTTGGATACATTTAAATATCAATGAATGAGGTCATAACTACTAGAATGATTAGTAATTCTTTCACTTTTTAAAGCTTTCTCATACCTGTTAATTTTTTAAATTTTTCTCGTTTTTCTTAGAAAAATAAGCTATGTTAGTCTTTTGATGACAACAAGAAATTCTAGTGTCCAAGAAGTTTGAAAACTGGGAAATTCCATAGGAAGAATTAGGAAAAACAATAATAATTTTTATGGCGTTGAAGTGTTAAAAGCTATAGTCACATTGATTCAATACTTTGATTGTCATTTATATTTATTAATTATTAATGATCTTCGGAAGTACTAATTACTATTCTGATATTTCAGAAAAACAAATGGAGTTCAAAGAATAGCTAAATTGCTTACCTAAGGTTGCATAGTAGATAATATAAGTAGAATTTGAATCTACAGTTCCAATGCTCTTTAAAGAGGTGACAACTGCTAGAAAGAGGAGATGAAATCAGGCTCAGTCGAAGGCCCTAAAGCAGCAGGGAGTATATAGTGTACATAAAGCTAACACAAGGAAGAAAACACTAGATTGAGAATATATGCAGAACCTGAGTCCTTTCCTCACAGAAACAAAGCTTACTAAATTCTGCTATTACTCAAAGCAAAAGAATTTATATAATCTCTAGATGATAAGAACACATTCTGAAAGCAAAACACAATGTGCCATTGTTTCAAAAATGAAATGGGCAGTTCTTAACATTTTAAGTATTATATAGTAAAATCCAGCCATGTAGATTCCTCAAGGGAGGAGTCAATCTAAAGAGTCAAATACTTTATATTATTAATAATCCAAAATATTAGTGATAATTTATATTAAAACAATAGTTTTTATTTTAAATAATTCTAAAAAGTATATTTCACACATTTAAGTTATTTATTTTCATTGAAAATACTGTTTTCTGAAGTGTGTATTTGTGTGTTTCATTTCCTTTCTATCAGGCTGTCACCAAAAATGTTAGAAAGATTCTTCCAGCTCGATCATTCCAGGAACGGTTCCTTTGAGCCTTTCCTCTGCTGTTAATTGACTGATGGTCATATTGAGATATGAAAACCACTCTAAAAAAAACCGTTGACTAAATTAAAAGTTAGGTCAAATCAAATAATGATAAGAAATTTAAAATCACTGTAGCAAAATAAGAAAAATCTCTCATCATTGAGTTCTAAGTTAATTAACATTAATTATGTATTTTAAAAGGGTAACAGCAATATAATTTCCATCTAAATGAACTACAACCAATTTTCAGTTCATTATTATGAACAATCCAGTTATATATACTTTGCCCTTCATAGAAATTTCATGATTTAACACACTGAGATTCTTAAAACTCATTTATTCTCAGAGTATTCTGGGAATAGCTATCATAATCACCATTATACAAACAAAAATTAAAACAGTAACATTATAGTATTTAAGTAGGCTTACAATGTACATATCAGGAACACTTTGGTTTTTTAATTTCTACTTTAATTCTCATAAAATTTTCCAACATGTTTCTTCTATAGCATCATTGTGTCAATTAAAAAAGAAGCCATAAGCGAAAGGTGACTAAATTTATAAGATTAAGTTTTCAAGGAGAATTGATGACATAGTTATACAACTCAACTGCTTCAGCCTTGTTTTTCTCACTTCTGAATTTTGTGTGCTTGATTTAATATCTGAAATGAAATAATCTGATTAACATTGTGGAATGATGTCTTAGAAGTGAAAGAAATTTCTGTTTCCAATTTTACCATGCAATTATTTTTGTTTTTTAAATTTCCATATATTTAGGGGGTACAAGTGTACAGCATGGTGAGGTTTGGGCTTTTAGTATACCCATTGCCTGGATATTGTACATTTTACACAATAGGTAATTTTTCAACCTCACCCCCTTCTCCGCACCCCCCACATTTGGAATCTCTGCTGTCTATATTCTGCTCTGTATGACCATTTGTACCTACAGTTTAGCTCCGACTTATAAGTGAGAGCATGTGGTATTTGATTTTCCAATCCTGAGTTAGTCCACTTAGGATAATGGCCTCAAGTTACATCCAAGTTGTTGCAAAAGACATTGTTTCATCCTTGTGTATGTCTGAGTAGTATTCCATGGTGTATATGTATCACCTTTTTTTCAATCCACTCATCAGTTGGTGGACACTTATGTTGATTCTACATCTTCGCAATTATGGATTGTGCTATGATAAATATTTGAGTGCAGGTGTCTTTTTGATAAAATCACTTATGTTCCTTAGGGTAGATACCCAGTAGTGGGATTGCTGGATCAAATAGTAGACCTACTTTTAGTTCTTTGAGAAATCTCCATACTGTTTTCCATAGAGGTTGTAATGAGTTATATTCCAACCAAAAGCATATGAGCATTCCCTTTTCACCACGTCCTGCACCAATATGAAAAAATGCTCAGCATCACTACTCATCAGAAAAATGTAACTTAAAACTACAATGAGATATCACCCTATGACAGTCAGAATGGCCATTATGTTTTCTGATGTACTATCCACTAAAGTCACTGGTGCAAGCATTTTCCCCCAGAAACTTTCAGTTTCGCTGTACTAGAAAAATTCTTTGTTGATATTACATCATAACATTTCTCATTGGCTCTCTATTGAATATTTAGTCACTGTATCTTTCTTACTTATACTAGTAATTTATAGTTCTAACATCTTCTTGGTTGACTTATTTATAATACAAAGGAATCTTTGTATTTATAAGTCTTTTTCATTTAATTTGACATCCAGACATACTGTGGTACTTAAAAAAAATTCATTATGTCTGTCTTTGACCTATACCTCTCTAAAGTCTTTATATAGATGAATCTTTTCACTGAAACATCAAGTACCATCTGTATATATACCTCGACCCTTAGAAATATATATTCAAGATTAAAATAATGACAAGCAATTATTATGAGAACTATCTGAAGTTTTGTTTAGAGATCCTCTATATTTTTACATTTCTATCTATTGATTATCTAGCTTTGTATCTATAATACCTATGTATTTTTCTAATTTAAAAAGTAGATTATGCTTATTGAACAAAGACTTTAAACGTTTATAAACAAAAAGAATTACAGTTGACACTTGAACAGCATAGATTTGAACTGCACAGGTCCTCTTATACGCAGATTTTTTTTGGTACATGTATTGGAAAATCTTTTGTTGACTTACAACAGTTTGAAAAAACTCACCAAGGAGCTGTGTAGCTTAGAAACATCAAAAAGAAAAAAGTTATGTATGTCATGAATGCATAAAAGATATATAGTTGTTAATCTATTTTATCATTTACTACCATAAAATATGTGCAAATCTTTCTAATAAAAAAGGTTAAAATTTATTAAAACCGAGGCATACAAACATAGACTGTACATGGCACCATTTGTGGTCAAGAGAAATGTACACAAACTTTGAGATGCAGTATTAAATCATAAGTGCATAAAATTTACCGTAGTATGTACCATACTACTCTAATAACTTTATAGGCACCTTCTGTTTCTATTGTGGTGAGCTCACGTGGTGTATTTGCTTAATATACCGCATGACCTGTGATGCTAATCATCTCCACATAAGCAGTTCATCTCTCCAGTAAATTGTGTATTACAGTAAAAAATGATCTCTAAAGGTTCTTGCGTATTTTTTTTATCATGTTCAATTCAATACTGTAAACCTTGAATAACATTATGGACCCATACAAAGTGTTATTAGTGATGCTGGAAATGCTCCCCAAAAGCACAGTCATGATACTACAAAAAAAAAGTTGAAATGCTTGATATGATAGTCTATTAAAATAGTGAAGTTTTGGAGGAGTCAAAAGTTATATGGGGATTTTCAATTGTGTGGGAGGTCTGAGACACTAACTCCTGTGTTATTCAAGGTTCAACTGTAAAACATAACAAAACAAACTTAATACAGTCCTCCAACATGACACAGTTGACCTTTAAGGATTTAACTCGTCAGCCCATACCTGGGCTTTGTTTATTTTATTTTTAATGGTTTAATCATACCATTTATATAATATTGTGCTATTTTTACATGATTCCTTTGAATAAGCATAAATCCTAATGTGGTGTTTTATAAACATCCTTTTAGCATGTGCAATCCATTGCATTAAGTGACTATCATCATTTACATAAATGTTCACTTACATCTGGGATCTTGAATTGCTTATAAATTTTTGCTACTGCACATGGTAGTGTTAAGTATGCATTTGCTGCTCTGGAGGCTGAGGAGGGAGGATCGTGTGAGCCTAAGTGTTTGAGGTTGCAGTGAGCTATGTGACCCTACTGCTTTTATAATCATGCTGTTACCTATTTAAATCCCCTTAGAATCAAACTCTTGTCCCTGCCTTAAAATTTAATATCTATAAACAGGCTGTTTATATTTATTTGTCAATAATAGACAAATAAATCTAACCATTAATTGAATAGCCCAAGTAAAACATGGGAGGCAAAGGCTAAAATACTTCCAAATGGTTAGGGATAATTTTAGAAAATGCTAAAAGCAAAACACAACTTTGACTTCCTTTTCCATCATTTTTACATTCCTAAACACACACAAACACACAGAAATACACAAGATAATAAAGTTTAAAAAAATAGCAAATCCAGATAATTTTCTAAACATATATTACAAACCTATAATGTATTACATATATTATATCAGTCTATTAAGCAATAACTACACAGCTTTAGTGTCTGAAAAAAATGTAAAAGATAGTGAGAAAATAATAAAACAGTAACTAGTATTAATCATGTGTGTTACTTTTGCTACATGGCTATTAAAAACGTGTATTTTACCAATAATTAAAAGTTAGGAGGCATTTTCTAAAAGTCTACCAGAAGTAAGAAAATGCTATCTAAATAAGTATTCATTTCAGGCAACAACAACAAAAAATCAAATATTTTCCATTCCCTACTTACAAAGTTAATATCATTTTTTAATCAGTTGTCAAATAATCTCAACTAAAAACTAAATATGCATCATAGTGCTCATTCCATGTAGCTCTGTATGTTCACTAGTCTTGAGTTTTTTCAGACTCTTCAGCCAAGGAAATCTGTGCCTGCCGTTTTGCATTTCCATGCCCAGGTATACATTCTCTACGCCTCTCCACCCTGCCTGCTGTCCCCGAAGTCTGGCTCGTATGATTTGGGGTTGGTCTGGAAAATGAGAAGCCTGACGGGAGATTGCACGGAGTGGGACCAGAGGACTAGCACCCACCATCAGCTCCCTGTCTGCTGATTTGTAGGAGATCAGCTGTTTCCTCCAACCAAAGTTCACCCTTCCGTTTCTCGCAAAACGCACATCTCCACAGAACTCCTTCCAGGGCCAGCAATGGGAACAGCTTTATTGTTTCTCTCCCCATAGTACTGCACTATCCCTTCTGGTCAATTTACACTTCTCAAAAAACAGTCCCCTTATTGTGCCCTCCTTGATTTACTCTAATTAGAATTTGTCCTTTTCCTTCTGGGCTCTGGAATACTAACATGAACTCTCTGTTTCGGTGAAAGCCTAGCCTAACAAAAATGTAATTGAGTAGCTGAAGCTACATCCATCTCTTCTCCGATCTTTGAAGAAGTTTCCAGAACACTCTGACAGCGTACAGTTATAAGCACTGTGCTGCTTGCCTGGAGTTTACCTTGAGCATAGGACCATTTGTTTCCTCTCCATTTCTTTATAAGGTTTTTTACACAGTGTGCAGTCACATAATAGATTGTGAATAATTGAATTTGTTCACATGGTATCTAGAACCTCACTCATGCCAAACCTAGTTCCTCACACTTCTTTTTTTCACGTATTATTTTTGTCTTACAAGTATAAAATGAACACTTCGGTAATACTTTTTGATAATTTAGTATATTTTAATTTGCTCCAGACTTTGTTTTACCTTCTTTTTCTATTTCCTCCTCTGTACTCACCAACTATTTTTCATTCTTTTAATCACTTATTCTATTTCTGTTATGTTAACTTTGAGCCATTTGTCAACTCCTGCGTAAAACACACCCTAATCAGAAAAATGGGTAAAGTTATGGAGGCTTCTCTTTTCATATTTTCATGTCATTTCTTCAATCCCAAGTTAGGAAGAACAACCAATATCTTAAAATGCCATCTTAAGGCATAGTTGTCAGTTTTGTGTATTAAGCTCTTAATCTCTTCGTAAAGAGGTGGAGGGCTTTAATATCAGAAATACAGCCTGTAATATATAAATGGTGTGCACAGAATTATTAATAAATCTGATTTTTCCATATGTCCTAGTTACTCAGTAAAAGTGATAGGCTATTAGACTATAATATTAACTCTGTTAAGCAATTAGACACTCTTTATATCTCATAATTAAATTATGCATTTAATTTTAGATTTTTTAGCACAATCAGACTCCTTACATATCTGAGGAAACTGGATACCAGAGAATAAATAAAATAAGGAATTTAGCATTCAGAAACTTATTCTCCTTTTTTAAGAAAAAAAAATCTAAAAGTAAAAGTAGGGAAAGAAATAATGTTGCTAAAATTTTTAATGTAGTATATCTATAACGTACTTATAAAAGTCAGGTAGGAGGGCATCTTGTGGTTTACTTTAGCTATTTCAACCTATGTTTTGAAAACAGAAAATTTCAAAGTGCCATCATTTATCAAACACATCTAAGCATTGGTACTATTCAGAAACTGTCCTTGCTCTAGTTATAAATCTTTACTAAATGTAGCAATTCCAGTCTCTCTGCTTCCCCTCTTCCAAATATGAATGTGGCCATTCTTTATGAACAGGTATATTTTACTAAGCTATTTATGTGATGTTCAGATAAAAACTAAATCCTCTGGTACTTGAGTAGGAACAGCATTCAATCTTTTCTTACAAGGGTCGGTCTGGGATAATAGAAAACAACTAAATATAAAGGAATGCATAAACTAGTGAATAATGGCTCATGTCAGATTTATGGTTTGTGGCCATGAAAATACTGTGTCAGCTGTAACACAATGAAAAATGTCACTGAAACAGCATATTGTGTATATGAGTTTATATATTAATTATGTGTGTTGGGGGGTTATGGTTTTAATATCTTATCTGCTAAGCATTTCTTACCTTCCAATTGGAAAAACATGGCATTTATATTCCAATTAGAAAAGCACAATAATAATAATCCACTCTTATTTATGAGGTAATAACCACTTGATCATATGTTTTGGGTATAGGTTTTCCCAAGTAAAATTCCTGTATGACTCAATTTCTAGGGCTGTTCAAATTTGGATCTGGATTTTATTTCAGAGAATATGGTTTCAATAATTGGGACATCATAACAGCTTCGAAATGCTTTTGTTTTTGATGTCAATTGCAGCAATGCTGGGGTTTGTAACAGATACAGTGTCTAGTTAACCCAATACTCAAATATGCTCAATCACCATTCACTACTTTTCATCTTCATCCATTTATATGCATGTGGAGACTTGTTTTCCAATCCTGGGACAAGTTGATGACAGGAGTTTGAGGAAAAAGATCATGTAGGAATGGAGAAGCAGTATTTGGTCAATTCCCAGCTTCTCCTATGGGAATTGAACCTCGGTGGTTAGATATTAAAAGTCAGTGGTAAGGAGAACTGTTTAGTTGAGAAGCACTGAGGACTCTAGAGTCAGGTAGTGCTACGTTAAGATCCAGGATATAAAATAATTGTTATTCTGCAAGTCTTACAGAATTCTCTCACTTCAAACATTAGGGTATCTGGGACCATATGAGGACATTGCTATTGGCACTGACCATGGCAAATTTATATGATGAATTGACTGCAACCATTAGATTCTTTTGGTAGCATCTCGGGTGATGGATTTGTAAACAGAATAGAAGGGGAATAGCATGCTGTGAGGTGACAGTGACTGGAAACCTGTTTGGTGAGACTTTGTGTGACCAGACACCTTCAGGGACTGAGTGAGGGACATGGAGAAACTACCGTTACTTACTTGCAAGAAACGCAGCCTGGCCTTGTGGGATGTGGAGATGTTCGAACACTTACTCTTTATCAGGCATCATGGTGTTTTAACCACGCTTCTCTCTAAATATCTATTCTCTTGCTCTCTCTACCAAATAACTTCCTTTGTAAGGCTCCTGAATTGGCACACCATAAACACTGACTGCAATTCTCCATGCCCTTAGATATCTATGACATAAAGTCAGCCACAAAATTTTCTCTGACTTTTAGCAAAAATTCTTTAGTAAGCAAAGTATCTATTTCAAATTCCATCAGCTGTTCAGAGCTCAAGTTCACCCCGTACACCACGGTCAAGTGCTCCGCGTCCTCAGCAAGCAATGAAGCAGCAGCTCTAAAGAACTTAGAGTGAGCCAGAATGTCTTTATTTTTAACAATGTGAGAGATTTGGTGATTGAGTAATATGTAGACTGGGCATAGATCCCGTTGGTACAAATGAAGGCAAGAATAAAAATTCGTATTTTTATTGTCAATGTGATCTCTCCAGTATACATAAATGGAAGAATGTAGCCCTGCTTGAATAACATTATATGTTTATTTTTAACATCGTGGGAATACCAGCTATAAATAAAAACTGATAATAACTTTGGGTTTTTTCCATGCATGGGTTATCATAATCTGTGGTCCCATAGGAAATATTTTATGTGATTCATAATGGGAAAATAATGCTTCCTAAAGTATAAAGGACTGAAGGTTTCTATTTATTGAGAATCTACTGCATGTCTGATAATATACATGCATATATTCTCATCCTCAAATCAAGGTAGTACTTTTATCCTCTTCCTGCTGATGAGGATATTGAAACTTGTGGAAGTGAAGGATTTTACATGAGGTCATATTTACACAAGGTCTATTTTGAAAAACTGGATCATGAAAGTAAGTCAGCCTGGAATGAAAGCCCTTACATTAACCAAAGCAACAACTCTGTGCATATGGATCATTTTAGAAATAAAAGCAGTAATTAAAGTTGAACCTTTTTACAAACTTTATGATGAACTACATTGATTAGACATTCGAAAGAGAAAATAATTTGGGAAAGAAAAAATCACTATAACTCTGCTCACCAAATCTGACAAATCCACACAATGCCATGCTGAGAGCTCACAGTATTCTAGTGGTATTAATTTCCTAGAATACAAAGTGATTTTGAGAGTAAATTTTAACTCTCTTCTTTCTCAGTCTACAACTTCTATCCACATTCTGAGAAATATTAGACAAATTGTGTGAGGCCTAGCAGTGTGCAGGATTTTATGCTATTAAGCAGGCATGAAAGTTGAGAGCCTCGTAAATATTAATCAAGACTAATGAACAGTGGGAGACTGCTGAATATCAATCTGTACTGGGGGAAATTTTGAATTAGAGACACCACTTCCTAACCAATAAATCAGTGGTGAAAAATGGAAGGCATTCCCACTCATCTGCTTATGTAGCTAGATCTCTAGTCCTGAAGGAGTGTACCATGCAGATGCGAAATGGATTTAATTTTATCACCCCACACCGAGCTTCTGCATTTTTAACTGGACCATTTTTTAAAAATTTTTAATTACCTGCAAAAGAGGCTAGATTGTATCATAAAAAACTTGAGTATATTACATAGTATCAGAGTTAAAATAGTTCAGGAGTAAAGAGAGCTTGTCTCATTCTACCTCATTAGCATTCAAAAATCTAGCCCAAAGGGACTAGAGCAGAGGTCCCCAAACTTTTTGGCACCAGGGAAAAATTTCATGGAAGACAATTTTTCCACAGAGCGGGAGTGGGGGAAGATAGGGAATTGTTTTGGGACGATTCAAGCACATTACATTTATTGAGCAGTCAAACCTCTCTGCTAATGATAATTTGTATTTGCAGCCACTCCCCAGTGCTAGCATCACTGCATCAGCTCCACCTCAGATCATCAGGCATTAGATTCTCACAAGGAGCTCACAATCTATGAGGATCTAATGCTGCCAGTAATCTGATGGGAGGTGGAGCTCAGGCAGTGATTGGAGTGATGGGGAGCAGCTGTAAATACAGGTGAAGCTTCACTGGCTCACCTGCTGCTCATTTCCTGCTGTGCCGCCTGGTTCCTAACAGGCCAGGGACTGGTACTGGTCCACACCTGGGGTTTGAGAACTGTAAGACCAGAAGACTCAAGGTTAAAAGGAGAGCTGAAATGCTAAAACTTGATTGGCTTATTGCTTTTATTCAATGAGCCTATTACTGTTTTTTCTCTAAGCTCATGTACAATTTATAACAGAGGAAAAAAAAAGGCCTTCCATCCTAATTCATAATTTTATAAATGATACAAATACATCTCCATAATTCCATATTCTTAATGGTTGTCCATTAATGAAAAACAATTTTGTTTATAGTACATCGAGTTAATATGTATTAAGACAAATCTGAGAGTGGATAATGCATTTATGATTTTATGATTTTTTTTGATGCTGAGATACAAAAATATGAAATTTATTTGAAACAGGTTTTTTTTTTAAATATTATTCTTTAGTATTCAGATAGGATTTCAAGCCTATGCTATGTTTCTGCACCAGGCATTAATTTTTTTAATTTTTAATTTTAAATAATTATGGGCACATAATAGTTGCATATATTTATATGGTACATGTGAGATTTTGATGCAGGAATACAATGTGTAACAATCAAACCAGGGTAATTGAGGTGTCTACACCTCAAACACTTATCATTTCTTTGTGTTAAGAACATTACAATTCAACTTTTTCAGTTATCTTAAAGAATAACACAACTTATTGCTGACTATAGTCACTTTGTTGTGCTATCAAATATTGTTCATTTTATCTAACTATGTTTTTGCACCTGTTAACCATCCCCACGTTATGCCCTGCTCCTGCTACCTTTTCCTTCCTCTGGTAACCATCACTGTACTGTCTGTCTCTATGAGAGCAATCGTTCTACTATGTAGCTCCCACATACGAGTGAGAACATGAGAGCTTTGTCTGTGCTTGGCTTATTTCACTTAACATAACGTCTCCAGTTCTATCCATTTGGTTGAAAATGACAAGATTTCATTCTTTTTTATGACTGAATAATATTCCATTATGTATATGTACCATATCCTTAATATTTTAATGAAAATATTTAGAACTGATTGTTAACAATATAAGTGTTTCCTCAAACCATCATAATCAGGACTAAAATTTTATCCTGAATAGATATGGCACGAGCTGTGTTTATTGAAAGGCTACAGATACATGTATTAAGGATGCAGAAAAGATAAAGAGCCAGGGAATAAGCCAGAAATGGACATCATTTAGAGATACACTAGAAATACTATTTCCAAATTTATTACTTTATACCATTTCAAATATATGAAAAAAGTAGTAGTTACTAAGTTAGGTAATGGTACAGCAAAATGCTATAATTAAGCATTAACCACTAACAGTTTTTAAATTTTCTATCACTCAAAATTTCTAGACTCATTGAAGGCAGGGAATTATACTGGTCTCCAAAATATTCTCACTGCCTTATAGTTGGTAATTATGTAATAGATATTTACGAAAGCTTTTTAAAGGAGAATCTATACATTGCAGTTTTTCTTTCATACAGAAGAATTTGTACTCTCTTTGATGACAACAAATAGTCTCATTGCAAATGTTCAAATATAGCTAAAATTATAATATGGTCTCCTAGCTATAAGCAATGTTATAAAAATGTAAGCAGTTATAATTTTATGTCTATTTTAGGAAATATCTGTGCTTAGGCATTTCTTGCATGCCACAATTACCACACAAAACTGAATTTTTGAGAACATGGATCTTAGTTATTCTATGGTATTAAATATATAAGTTTACTTGTATTTTTGAGCTTGCTAAATGCTTATATTTGAAATTTTAAGAAGATAATACTCTGCACCATATTTTGCATTATGTGTGGAAGAGATCATTTTTTTACATAAATAAAACTATGTGTGATAATTAGCAAACAGAAAATTACACAGATGACAATAACATAATTGGCTATCTTTAGAGTTTTTGTTTGACTTGTTTTGCTTTATCTTAATACTCACAGTAAGGTCATCTTATTTTTTCATTTAGGAACAGTCAATGGAACAGCATTTCTCTGATCCTTATTTTTATGAGCTTTTGGAACCAATAGGGAGTGATTTAATCAATATTATTAATGTACACCAAAATAGAAATCTTACACAATTCTGTTGGCTAATATCCACTTTGGATATAATTTTGTTTAATATTAATAGTTTCTATCTCATTGTCTCTTATTTAACTTAATTTTAATAGGAAGCTGCTTCTTATAGATCAAATTTTCAAAATATATTTATATTTAGCACAGATACTTCTTATTATTTTCAGTCAATATTTAGAACAAATACTTTGAAAAACTCTGAACTAATTAAAGATGCCAACAAAAAACAAAAAAAAAATTCTAAATTAAGTTTAATGGAAAAGCACAATAAATCTCAAAAGTTCTTCATTGTTCAATATAGGATAACCATTGCAATGTAGATATATCATTAGAAACAGTAACAACATAAACATGGCAAGGCTGAGATATGTAAATTGTATTTAAAATCTGTAATAAACATTAAAATCATAAAGGTAATCAAGCTTTTCCTAAAATTTAATAAATGGAAGTCTAATAGTTCTATACCAAAACATAAAATAAAATAAAAATTTGTGTCTATTCATGTGGTCCTTTGATGTAAATTAAAATGAGAAAGATATGCATACTTATCTAAATAGTAATGAGTATCAGATTTAATTAATGGTTAAAAGGCAATATTAGAAGTAAATGATGTGAGTGAAATAGATATATATTCATGCCTTTTAATTCTTGCTGGACTTAATAACAGCTAACCAAGCTTATTTAATATCAGAAGGTTTAGAGACACACAAAATAATGTTTACTTTTTGTGTAAAAAGAAAAATCTGTTGCTCCAATTATCCAGATTTATTGCCTTTAATTAGTTTTCTTTCTTCAGCATGAGTTATAATTATTTGGATGCAATGAAAGATTGACCTAGAGAAAGGAGGAGGGCGGCACAATCTAAAGATTAATTCGAACACGATTGTAACACATAGTGTAGCATAGCCTGACGATTAATGCCCGGGTTTGAGATGGACCTTGGCACCATAATGCATTTTCTTGTGGTAAAACCTCTAGAGCTTCTTATCTAACTTTGGTTTTCATCTTTTTAGGTTTGGATTTATTCTTCACAAAGATGAAGCTGCACTACAAAAAATTGATCTTGAAACCATGTCATACATCAAGACAATTAACTTGATGGACTATAAGTGCGTTCCTCAAGCGTTGGCGTATACACACTTGGGAGGATACTACTTCATTGGCTGCAAACCCGACAGCACTGGAGCGACTCCACCACAGCTCATGGTGGACGGTGTCACCGACTCAGTCATTGGGTTCAATAGTGATGTGACAGGCACTCCATATGTCTCTCCAGATGGCCACTATCTTGTCAGCATTAACGACGTGAAAGGTCTTGTGAGGGTTCAGTACATTACCATCAGAGGAGAGATACAGGATGCTTTTGACATTCACACGAATCTGCACATATCTGACCTAGCATTTCAGCCATCCTTTACTGAAGCCCACCAATACAACATCTACGGTAGTTCAAGCACACAAACTGACGTGCTCTTTGTGGAGCTCTCCTCTGGGAAGGTCAAGATGATAAAGAGCCTTAAGGAGCCACTCAAGGCAGAAGAATGGCCTTGGAACCGGAAGAACAGGCAAATCCAGGACAGTGGCTTGTTTGGTCAATACCTGATGACACCTTCGAAGGACTCTCTCTTTATACTAGATGGACGACTCAATAAGTTAAACTGTGAGATCACTGAAGTTGAGAAAGGAAATACAGTCATTTGGGTTGGAGATGCCTAGGAACCCTGTTACATGATTATTGGATGAAGAGTTTTACAGTACATTGCACTTAATCCATTGTTTAAATTTACGGCTTAACTGTCAAAGTTTATATCCTAGTCAACATAATTTACTTGGTTAGCCCAAATAAAATAGATTGTTTTTACAAAGACATACATAATTAATAATATTGGATGATTAGGAATATTTAACACAATATTTAATAAGAAATTACAAAAATCACAAGAATCATACGTCTACTATGTCTTAAAACCAAAACAATTGGATTTCAAATTCTTAAAAAAAAAAATAACTAAACTGCAGGGAATTTCAGATGACTTAAGCGTCTTTTCATTTTAAAGGTAGTTTATCTATTTTTTTCTCTGTCCTTTTGGTATGCTTAAACCAGAAATAAAAGGTGTCGTGAAACCTTAAAATACTTAATTCAAAATAGTCTGTCCCGTCCACTGTTTATAATCTTTTGTGCCTTGAAGGGAATGTCACAGGAGGAAAAGGAAAGCTAAAAGCTGCATGCTGACCACCCTCATAACTATAAATCTCTTGTCATTAAAAAATGTTTAACATCTCTTGCGCCAGATCCTGCCTTCAGTCATTTATTTAACCCTCAGTGGAATATCATTTGAAGGCATAAGTTGGCCTTAGGTTGTATACAGATGACAAACTCTATCTGACATTTTCTGTATTATCTGCAGCATGCTATAGAAAATGTAGAGGAAGGGAGGAAAAATAATTATGGTAAAAATGTTTGCAATGCATTATCTATCATTTTGCTTTCAATCACTAGAGTGCATTATATTTTTAATGCAAGTCTGTCTGGGATGTTAACTGCTCACAAATGTTTACTTCATTATTAGCAGAATAGATTCTTTTCAATTAGCCCAGTGTTGCATCATCAGTAACTTTCAGTTTTTTTTTTTTTAAAAAGCATTACTGTGCCTGCTTAAGGTAAACCACATATAGGAAAATGAACACCCAGGAGAAAAAAACTGGCAAGCGAACTGATAAAATATTGTGTGGTTTAGAAAAATAAGTAATAGAAGCTGAAAAGAAAGGGTAGCCCCACAGTAGTGAGTAAAGATGTACTTCTCCACTGTTTTGCTATTTAAATAAAACCCATCTGAAAACTTCATTCCTAAGAATTTTCCTAAATGACCTCTTCTATTCAACTCCTACATAATCCTAAAATCACCTTCTCACTAACTGTGTGCTGTAGTTTGAAACCTAACTAATCCTCTTATTTGAGGCACTGCAGAGAAATAAAAAAAATATTGCTTCTTTTTTTTTTAAGGGGAAAAGAGAAGGCCAGCAGAAGTAGATTAAACCTGGAAAGTTGGTTTGTTGAAATAAGCAGATAATTATCCAGGCTTAAAGTAATAGCTTACATGTTTTGAGAATCTTTTTACTTATTTTTGTTTTTATTGTTGCTAGAGATGCTAATGGGCTGTTGAAATGACCTCCATTTACTGAAGGGAATCCAATAAGGTCTTTTTTAAATACAAATTTTACTCAAGTTTAAATTGTGTAAAACTGCTTAGAAACCTGAAATTTTATAGTGTGTAATATCTTATGTGTATATAGCATCCTGAGCTGTGTGATACAGTAGATTTCTTCTTAGCTTAAGGAAACATTATGCGAGATAGATTTAATAAACGACAAAAATCAGCTTATGTTTCTACTTATTGAATCTGCTTTACTTTTTAACAATTTTCTCCTTTGTGAACATGAACCATATAAAATGTCTGTGACTTAATGATTTAATGTAAGTCTGTCTAATACCCCCTACTTTGGTAGCTTATACCATGTGGATGCTCTGTCTGTAGACACTGCTTGATAAAAGGAGAATAAACCTCTTACATTTTAACCCTTGAGAGTTCAGTCAATGATTTAACATGCATACCATTCTTTTTGTTCCTCCCAATGCTTCACAGATAGTCTGGTGCCCGCATTATTTTGAAAGTAATTGGATGAAATGGAGGTAGAGGGGAAGTAAAGTGAGATTGATCAAGGAAAGGAAATTTACTTTGCCTTCTTAATACCAAATCGAAATTGCCGTATCCTGTCATCATTTAATGTTTACAGCAAGGCATATATCCTTTACATGATGTTTATCTCTTTAGAATCCCTTACTGTAAATCAAAGGAAAGAATGTCGGAATGGAATATCAAAAGTATACATGAAAGAATAAACTTTTCTTTCCACACCCTTACCCTATTAACCACACAAATATTAAACCACTTAAAAAACATTTTAATTGTTAAAATGGTGACATTTCTGAACTTAGAAAAAGCAGATGCAGTATTTATGTTACAATTATTTCTGAAGTAGATAGTTCTTTCTTCAAAGATAGGGTAAGAAATAGCGTACTGGGTGTCAGCATGATGCTACACATAGTTCGATTCAAGTGTACTGCAAGTAGTCATCTCGTCAAGAACGTGGGTATGTGTAAAAAGGGAAACTGAAGAAAAACTAGCATACAATGATGACTAAACTCATTTTTAAAGAAGCTGTAACATCAAAGCATAGATTTTTAATAGGATGAAGAAAAAAGCGAAGAAGTGATACCAATGAAGGGCATGAAATGAGTAAAAGTATAAAAGAAGGAATGAGAATAAAATGTGGGGAGATCATTGTGCAAAACTGACTGGAAAGAGTAAATGATTTCTGGAGAAAAGTTGACATAGATAAGACAAGAAGGTAGGTTATGATAAGTTTTTGAGTGCAAGAAATAAAGATTGACACTAATTTTAGAAAGTTGGACTTAATTCAGATAATAGAGACCTAACAATAATGTTTTAAAAGATAAATGATAGCAAAAATTGTACTTAAAAATTTTTTATTTTTAATGGAATGAAAATTTAATTGAAGAAAAAGGAAATTAGAGAAAAAGGTATCAGGTAGCTATTGCAAAAATGTCAGTTTATAGTTCTTAATACATGATAATTATATTGAAAGCATATATTAAAAAACACTTGTTAAGGAATCGTACCAAAATGACAACTGAATAACTGTGGATCATAAAACAAACAAAAATGATAGGAGTCAAATATGACATCTTTGAAATAAGAAAGCCATGAAGGGGAGCCACATTGAGGTGAGACAATGAGGATTTAGAAAAAAGGTAAATTAAATGGCAGCACAGAGCAATGGATATACTGCCAGAGAAAAGTCACGCTGTACAGCAATTCAATGTAGTTTTTAGTAGTCATTCAAACTTCTGTTTAATTATATCTGTGTCAAGTTGAAACACTTTTTAAAAAATTGCAATTTAGGACTTTATCACCTTTCCAATTCCCATTCAAAAGTTCTTCATAGAGTTTTCTTTTATAAAGTAAATTAATTTGATTGAATTTTGCATTCTCTGGTTAAGATTTTACAAGATAAAAGAATATGTTTAGTCATATCTGACAATTTACATATATTTTTAAAGTGGGGAAAAAGTTTAAGAACAGTATTGCTATTCATGGAAAACAATAAAATAAGATAAAAATGTACAACCCAATGTTACAACCTTAAGAACTCATTTAGCATGCTCCTTTGTGAGCAAGACAACAAAAGAACACCTACCAAAAGTCTATTTTTCACTTTTCTTTCTCTAATATTATTTACCTCTCCTGACAAATTTCATAGGCAGAAATATGTTCTGAAAGTCATGTTATAGAAATTCTCAGCTGCTTTCTTAAGTCATGGTAAATTTCCCCAATTTTCTAGAAGACTAAGTCTTAATCATATGAGCACAGTGTTTTGTTTGTCTGCATTTAATAAATTGCATAGTCCTGTTGGTGAATGAAAAAGCACTTAGCTTTTCAGTAATATTCAGCAGGAAAATGAAGCTGTCTCTATGGTATCTAATGGTTACTGCACAGATATTTTGCAATAATTTGCAGCTACAGTTGGTGAAGTGGAAAAATTTTAACAGTAGTTTGCTTACACTAGACTTTAGCAATGATAAAGTTTTCAATATTTTGGGACTTGTGTTCAAGTTCATAATTAAGTTTTGTATGTAGTATAATTTGGTGGCGGTTCAGAAAGAACATGCTAAAATACCAAACACATTCTGTTTTGAGGCTTGGTAAACATTTTGAAAGATTATCTTAAAATACACATTTTTCCATTTTTTAAAAGAAGAATCAAAATCACCTTAGCATCAAAAGAATACATTGATATTTTAATTGGAAAAACTGCCACATTATTCATGTGTATAAATTCTTTTTGCATTTTCATGAAAAAGTACAATTTTATTTTACAATTGGATCCATAAACTTGCTCAAAGTTACAAAGTCTAAGTGAAAAGTCTCATGATATTCAAGGCAGACACATAAAAATACACAGCTCTTAAGAATGGTTAAATGCTAAATTGCTCTACTATGCCTCTGCTCACCTACTACTTTTAAATCCGTTTTGTTCTTAATTCAGTTTCTGTCCTTTGTTCATAACTATTAGCAAAAAGTAGCAAAACAGTCAACATTTGATCTTGTAAATAAAGTATAACTCATTACTTTCTCTAGATCAGTAAACATCATTTTGAAACATTAATTGTATTCTAGGGTTATAATTGTTATAAGTTGAGCAAAAGTTATTAAATCAATTAAATTAAGGATACTAACACATAGCATGTTAATCTTATATTATTTTAAAAAGTTGATTGCTGATAGAAGTAGCAGATCATTTTATTTTGTCTATTTTTGTGTAAATCTGCCATAAGCCATGCAGTTTTTCGTTTTACAACAACTAAACACTTCATTGGGGTTTTGTGTATGCAGGTGTGTTTTAATTTGGACATATACAAAAATGGAAACATATTAGCAATATTGGAAAATTAAGTTTTAATATTCAAACATATCCCATTAATATTTTAGAATGCCTATTAAATCTAGAACCATGATATTGATTTACATAAAGCATATTAAAATATAAGATTCCGTGTAAGTCTGCAGAATGATTCTATACCACAGAATCTCACATCTCCTATAGTGATCAAATATATAAAAATATAAACTACAGAGATGTAAGGTGAAATTAAAGAAACACAATAGTAATGGGTCTTCATTCTGGAGACTCTATTAGAACAAGTAAATTAAGGATGTATAATTATTTACAGAATAAGAATAATGTAATGCTAAACTTTAATAAATACATGCATATATGTATATATATTAATATATATTAAAATCACTCCCTGATATATTCTCACAATAATACATATTTTAAATCAATTACAAATGCAAATTTAATAACAGAAAATAGTATAAAAACATTCTCAATTCATTTTATTAGGCTGAGAAATAAAAATTTCAATCACTTAAGTAATATACAATGCAAACAAATAATAAACATATACATTTAAACAAATATTCGCACTTTAAAGAAGAAATTTAATTGAGATATGCACAGTTTGCAGATTCTCTACATAATAATGAAAATGAAAGCAATATCCTGCAAAAGTAATATGGACATACTTAACATTGCTTAGAAAGTAACAAGCTGCAAAGAAACTCACCCCCTCTCTAGTAAAGAGAAAAATCTGGAGAGGGTGGGGAACCTGCAGCCTTGTCACCACATGTGGCCTTCTGGATCCTTGAGTGCAGCCTTTTGACTGAATCCAAATTTTTTGACTGAATCCAAATAAAGAGATTTGTTCTGTGAAGTATGGATTGGATTGAGGGGACACACTTGGGCATCTACTGGGCCACGTGTGGCCTTGAGGCCACAGGTTCCCCACCCCCTCAAAATCTTTTCCATAGAACTTCGTTAGGTGCTCACATAGAAGTTCAGAGACAGTGTAGGAGACCAGAGATGGATAGTTTCCGTGGTGCATGGTGTGTAAGTAGAGATCAGTTGTTATTGGGAGATAGGCCGTTGCCTTTCCCTGACTCTTCTGCCCAAGGAAGCAAAAGTGTTAAGCAGCCAAGGTGGGGGCAGTTATCTGTCTCACTCCCAGGGAACAGGCAAAGGTCTCTTGCTTCTAGGATGAGTATAAGCAAAACCTGCTGCCTCTGAGAGAGAGGTAGCAAACACTGTCATCCTCATAAGCAAGACACAGATCAATCTATTGCTACCTAAAGAGGCTTAAAAAAAAATACATTCTACTGTTGGGGGGAGGAGGAACAGGAAATTTTTTCCAGGGGAATGTGTACAGAGAAAAAGTATAGCACTTACATTTAAAGAGATACTCTAGTAATGCTTTTTCGTATTAAGTCTAATTTGTCTGTTTCTCCAATTACCTTATTGATGCTTTTTGTATAATGTGTTTTTTCGATCCTATTTGAATCTTTCAATCTGAAATGTGTCTCCTTCAAACAGCACATATTTGGTTCTCTCTTTTTTAGTCTCATCAGACTATGTCTGTATTTTGATTAGACTGTTTAATCAATTCACATTAAATGTATTATTGCTATAGTTAGATTTACACCTTCCGTGATATTTTTATACATACCATGTGTTTCCTGTTCCTCTGTCCTTCATTTTCTGCTTCCTTTTCAGTTAAGTGAATATTTTCTAGGGTAACATTTCAATTTCTTCAGTGACATTCTCATTTTTTAAAGATTGTTTTTGTAGTTGTTGCTCTAGGGCTTACCATATAAATCTTCACTTATTAGAATCAACATCAGATTTATATTAACTTAATTCTAAGGAGATACAGAAATGTTACTCCTATGTAATTCTCACTGCTTGCGACACCTTTTGTGCTAATTTATATATATATATATGCCAAAAATGCATGATAATAATGATTACTTTATGTAATTTTATGTCTTCTAAAAAACCAGGAAAAAATGAAAATAAGTATGTATTTATATGGTTACAAAAATGTTCTTATTTACCATTTCTGGTTCTCTTTATAGTTTCTGGTAGATTTAAGGGTACCATTTCCTCATTCCTATACAGGTTTACTCCTGCTCACCTCCGTTGCGCTTTTATTGTCACATACATTGTGTAACTACATGTGATAGGTACAAAAATAAGATATACATGCTTTTGAAACAAATTATTTTTATATCAGTTAAAAAGGAGAAAAAATCTATAAGCATTTAAATTTTTTTAATTAACAATTATAATTATTAGTGCTCTGTGTGTGTGTGTGTGTGTGTGTGTGTGTGTGTGCTGGGGAGGACTGTGTGTGTGTGTATTTAAATTATTTTCTGTGGGCATTTGCTTTCAGCCTGAAGAAATTTGTTTAGTATTCTTGTAAGGTGGATCTGCTATCAAAAATTGTCTCAATTTTTGTTTATCTAGTAATATCTTTATTTCATCTTCAGTGTTGAAAGATAATTTAACCAGTTATTAGATTATTGATTGAATTTTTTTCTTTTAGCAATTTGAATCTGTCATCCTATTACCTTCTAGTCTTCATTGATTTTGATGATAATATGCTGTAATTCTTACCAGGATTCCCATAAATGTGACACGTTATACTCTTGCTGCTTACAAGATTGTTTATTTGTCTTTGTCTTTCAATATTTTTACTATGATATGTCTGGGTTTTGATCTCTTCTTGTTTATGCAACTTGTGAGTCATTGAGCTTTTTCAGTGTTTAACTTGTTGTTTTTCCTCAAGCTTGAGAAGTGGTCAGCCATGATCATTTTTAATAATTTTTCTGTTCTTTGCTCTATCACTTCTCCCTCTTCTATGCTAATTATATGTATGTTGGTATAATTTGTAGTGGCCCACATTTCTCTGAAGCTTAATGCATTTTTAAAATTCTTCTCTCTTTCCTTTGGATTGTATGTTCTCTATCCATTGATCTTCAAGTCCATTGATTCTATCTTCTGTCATTTCAAACTTACTGTTGAATCACTCTAGTGAGTTTTTATTTTCCTTTATTGTAATTTTAACTCCAAAATTTTGATCCATTTCTTTATATCAATTCTGCCTTTTTACTGATAGTCTCTTTTTCATAAGACCTTGCCATTATGCCTTGCTTTAGTCTTTAAGCAGTTTGAAATTAGTTCCTTGATCACATTTATACTGGCTACTTTGAAGTCTTTGCCTATTAAATGGGACAACTGGACTCTCTAATTGGCAGTTTCTGGTGTGTGAGGTTTTTTTCCCCTTTTTGTATGGGACATACTTTCTTGTTTCTTTGCATGTATCATGTTATTTGTTAAAAACAGGACATTCTGTATAAGATATTGGAGCAACTCTGGATATTCTCTCTCCCTAGTCTTCTTCTTGTTAATTGTTTCCTTGTTTAGTTGTTCAATGACTTACCTGAATTATTGTGGTGAAACAGAGATCCTCCACATTGTGACAACTTTGATGTCACTTGTCAGAGAGCACAGCACCGAGCATGTGCTCGATAGTCCTGGGATGACATTGTCTTTGGCAGGGCTTTCTTTAACCATTAGTTTCCTGATCTTCCTATTAAGCTGTCTGTCTCTGTTGGCATTACTTCCAGCTGTTAGGCTCCACTAATAGCTGACTGAATTTGCTACTGTTTTCAAGAACGTCCTGGGGGACAAGTTGCTCCACAGACATGTCTGTTGCAATTAAATCCATACTCCAATGGAGGGATTGTTTTGAAGTCTGCCTTAAAGTCTGGTTCTGACCTTGCTTTTCTTTGCTATCTCTTCACCTAGTTGTCTCTGGTAAATTAGCTAATCTAAGATTTAGCTTGTTGCCTACATAGAGCTACCAGCTTCTTCTGAATTGATTATCACCAAAATCTCTACCGATTTTTAAGAGATCACTTAGGCTTGAATTTCTTCACTCTGTTTCAAGTAAAATAGGTTGTATAAAAATAGGCTTGTTGCTCTGTTTTTATGACCTGCCTGTATTTCTGTTCTTATCATCTGCAAAGTGTCTGAGCCGTAGCTCTGGAGCTGGTGATGGAGATATTTGCCTTCCACACTTGAAACGACACTCCAGATACTCTGCAGGGGCAGCAGATGGGAGACAGTAGTCTCTGTTCTTCTAAACTAGCTTCTCTGATCCTGAAACCTTCTTACAATTGTGTACGTGGAACTACATGATGTCCCTTTCATTAGTTCTCCAATCACGTGATCACACCCTTCACCTTCTCCTTCACTCATTCCTCTCCAGTCTCATAGCTTCCTTTCTCTTCTGAACGACCACATATACTCCGGACTTTGGCCTTTACATTTGCTGTTTCTTCCACCTTGAACACCCATTCCTCAGATATCTTCACGAATGGTCTCTTTACCTTCTTCAAGCTTGCTTACCAGTGAGAACTCCTGATTATTCTATTAAAACTAGAAATCACCCTCCATAATATCCAAAATATGTCTATCCCGTTTTGCTGCTTATTTATTTCCATAATTTTATAGGCATCTAACATGGCATATGATTAATTTTGTTAATTATCTATATTACCTCATTCAACAGTACAAATAATGAAATTTAATGAGAAAATATTTTTGACTGTTTTGTTTATATGACATTCCAAACAAGGTATGTAGGAGGCACACATTAGGCAGCTAATGAACATACATGAGATGATTAAATTGCTATTTTTTCTACTCTTGTGCACTCTCTCTCTCCTTTATCTGTATAGAGCATATATTTTAAATTTTTGAGAATCTCAAATCATTATGGCAAAAATGTGTGTCTTGAATATTATTAAACTGTGATAATTAAAAGTAGCAACGTTCAGGCAGGTGTTTTCTATTTAATATTCTCTAATCCTCGAATGTATTAGAGATAATAGACATGTAATGAACATTTGAATAGGTAATGTCTTTTTAAAACATTTACCATCTCAGTTTAAATGCAATTGCTTATGTGAACATGATGTTTGTTATGTTAAAGATTAAACTCTTTCATATATTATTAAACTCTAAGTTAATATACATCACCTTTTAGTTATTTATAGAAACAGCTTGTTCTTTATATACTAGCCTTACCACAAGAAGCATGCTTACATGAAAAAGATAAAGAATGTTGCATTTACGGTATCCTATAGCAATATCTGTGTATTTGGTGATGATAATTTATATTTCTGTCTTAAAATTAATTCATTAAATAAGAAGTATGCCATTTAATATTGAGAACAATCACAATTTTATTTAAAATTCTTTTAATTGAAAATTTTCTGCTTCCCAAAACATTTGACATGATATGTTTTGTTTTTTGAATTCTCTTACTTTCATTATTATGCATAAAATTGTGCAGTGTGTTATCCAACTGTGAGCGATCTCTCTTTCCATTACTAGCTCATTTTCCATTTTTGCTAATAATATTAGTTAACTTATTTGGACTGAGAATCATTTCTATAAGAATCATATTGCTTTAAAGAAAATTATAATAGAAAAATAAACAAACGTATTTTTTACAGTTGTAATGCTGAGTTACGTTATTTAGATGTTGTATTTTTTAATTCTGTCAAAAATTTGTAAATTACATTTTGGCTTTTAAAATATTTACCATTTTAAAACTCTCTTAAGATTTTTGTTTATAAAACACATTATGATACATTATTTTTATTTATAGAAAACATATCCAGATATGTTTATTAGTCTAAGTCTAGAAAAAATATACATAACACAGAAGATTATTGGAGAAGTGATATTATGGGAAGTGGGTAGAATTTATCTGTCCAATAAAGTATAAGAAAAATCACCCGTCTACTTTAAGGTAAGGATATTTAATATTCAGAGTTTTATAATACTATAAAAATTTAAAATAAGCATTGTTGATAATGGAATAAAATATTAACTTAATTAATAAAAGGTCCAGATTACAATATAAGGTGCCCTGCTACTTGGTTCTTATTAAATGTGCAATCCTAGTTGTATTTGAAGAACTGCTAGCAAGTCCTCCTAAATTCTGGAGTATCATCTTGTGCCAGAAAGATTTTTTTAAAATAAAAGGTAGCTTCTTGTTTTCTCCTGGCTGCTAGTAGAGACTAAACTCTTGACCATGTTGAACAAAGTCACTATGTGACTTAAATTATACTCATGATACAATTTAAGTCAAATGTTACCTGATATGTTGAACCATAAAACTGTATGTCTGCAGCAGCCCACTCATAGAGCAAAAAATCTTGCTGAGTATAGACAAAATAAAACTACTAGTACCTTGATCAACTTTGCTCTAACTTACTTTAAAGTTGGAGGTTCATGAAAGGGGAGAAAATTCAGGAATACTGGTGTCAAAAACCCAAGCCTACTGTCCTTAAAGCTTAACTGTCACCCAGAGAAAAATGGTTCACTTCCTCCACCTCTACCTAGTTCCAGAGTAGTAGCCAGATACTTTGCCCAGGAGGAGAAGCATGCCATCTGAACAGAGAGCTCCAAAATTATCCTCAAAAGAAAAAAGACTATTTGAAACAGAGTGTGTAGAAATTCAAACCTAATGACACTCTGAAATACAATGAAGATTTTCATTATAAGCAATTAAGTGATAGCTTATTCGCTGTAGCTCCATGAAAGCAACAAGGTAACTTGTAGGACAATTAGTTTACCAGAGAGAACCAGGAAAAAGAGACAGCTAAGAAGAGCCTTCCCAGCTTCAGAATAAACCACAAAGATGTGCATCAGGAACTATCCTTACAGAGGTGCCTGAATTGAAATTGAGGAGACTGTGGAGTAATTTATCCTCTAAAGAATTGTTGAAAATAATAGCAAATTCAGCCAACAATCAGTGGAGACTAACATCTGGGTGTCAAATCAACAGAGACAAACCACTAAATAGAGAAGTCATGCAAAGAAATAGGGAGCCCTGCTTAAACCAATCTCATGCCATGGTTATTGTAAAAATGCTAAAGGTCACACCCACTAAGTAGTGATATTAGAGTCTTAGCAGTGTTACGGGACTATATTTCACTGCAATATTGTAGCCACCCACAAGTAGTTCTGTTTATGGGTATTCAAATTTGCTACTATACATTATTGAACATATACTACTTTTAATAGTACAACAGTAAAAAAATTGGGAATGCAAAGAAAAAGGAAAATGTGACTCATACAAAGAAAAAAAGCAAGCAACAGAACTTCTTGTGAGTGGGGTCCACCTGTTACATTTGAACAAAAAGGACTTCAAAGCAGCCACTATACCTATGCTCAAGGAACTAAAGGAAATAATACTTAATGAAATAGAAGAAGGTATGATGACAATGTTTTACCAAAGAAAAAACATCAATAAAGATATAGAAATGTAAAAGGAAACAAATTGAAATTAATAAATTGAAAGGTATTGTAACTAGAAAGAAAAATTCATTAGAGGGGCTTAGTAGTAGATTTGAATTGGCAGAAGATAGAATCAATGAACTTGAAAATAGATACATAATGATTGTGTGATGTAAATACCAAGACACAAGAGAATGAAGACAAATAAACAGAGCCTAAGGTAAACATGGAATATCATTAACCACACTGAAATGTGCATAATGGAGTGCAAAAAGAAAAGAGAAAAAAATTTAAAGAAATAATGTCTGAAAATATCTCACATTTTATGTAAAACATTAACCTTTACATGCAGGAAGCTCAATGAACCTCAAATAGCACAAATGTTATTATATCCACACCCAGGAACATCATAGTAAAACTTAAAATTCATTGAAAGAGAAAAAAAATCATAACAGCAAGAAAAAATAATTTGCTAATTACAGGAATACCAATAAGAATAATGGTGGATGCATCATCATAAACAATAGAGGCTATAAAGCAGTGTAATGACATATTCAAAATTCTGAAAGGAAATATAACTGTTAACCAAGAATTTTATATCCAGCAAAACTATCTTTCAAAAAAGTAAAGCAAAATAAGATATTCTTGGAGAAATAAAATGGGGTGTATTGCTTTCAGACTCAACATAAAAGGAATTTTAAAGGAAGCTTTTTGTCTAAAAGTATGTGGTCCCTTGTACACTTAAATGGCTGAATTTTAGGGTATATGAATTATGTTTTAATAAGTCTGTTATATAAAAACCTGATGGAGATAAAAGGCCAAATTTAAATATACAATTAAATATGGAGAATTCACTAGCTCATTCTCAGCAATTTATAGATTTACTATTATAGAAACAAGAGCACAGAAGCACTGAACAACACCACAAAAAACAGATTCTCATTGTCATGAGACATTCCACCCAACAACAGTAGAAAATGCATTCTTTTCAAATGTGCATGGAACATCTACCAAGGTAGAACCTTTTCTGTGTGATAAAATAAACATTAAAAAATTTAAAAGATTTAAAATGATAAAGAAAGTTTTGTGATTATACAGAAATTAAACTAGAAATCAACAATATAAAGACAAAAGAGAAATATTCAAATACTTGGAAATTAAACAGAACACTTTTGAGTATCCGTGGATCAATGTGCAGATCTCAGAAAAATTTTTAAAAAATCATATGAACAAAATTAAAATACAATGTATCAAAATTTGTGAAACCAGGTAAAGCAATCCACAAAGTGAAATTTGTAGCACTAATGCATACATTTACAAAAAGAAAGTTTCTCAAAAGTCTCGCACTCATCTTGAGAACCTAGAAAAAATACTAAAATAAACCCAAAACAGAGAAAATAAAATACAGTTAACCAAGATAAAGCATGAATCAATGAAGATAAAAATAGGAAAAAAAACAGATGAAATAAATGAAAAAAATGACTTCCAAAAAATTCAATAAAATTGATAAATCTTTAGCAAAATAGGGAAAGACAAAAAAGAGAAGACATAAATCAGCAACATCAGTAAAGAAACTGAGATATCAAAACAGATCTTGTAATTATTATGTATAAAAAAGAAAGACTATGATCAACTTTATGGTCATAAATTTGACAAATTAGAAGAAATGTATCCATTCCTCAAAACCCACAAACTACAAAATTTCAGACAAAATGAAATAGACATTCCAAATAACTCCTTGACCATTAAACAAATTGAAATTATAGTATAAAATTTCTGAAAAAGGAATCCCTAGTCTGCAGGCCCAAAATTGTTTCACTGGAGAATTATACCAAACATTCAAAGGATTAACATCAGTTTTGCATAATTTCTTCCAGAAAATAGAAGAGGTGGGACCCCTTTCCACTGGCCACATGTTATGAGAGATCAGAATTATCCTTAGGTCAAAACCAAATGCAAGGAAAAACAAACCAAACAAAAACAAAAAACTACAGAACAATATCTTTCATGAACTTACATCTCAAGTTCTTTTTTCTCTGGTCAATTGAACTCAACAGTGTACATAAGGAATAATACACATTTACTAAGTAGGATTTGTTCCAGTAGGCATGGCTGGTTCAATATGTGAAAGTGAGTCAAGAATCATTATATCAACAAACTAAAAAACAAACATAATTATATCAACTTATGCAGGAAAAAAAATTTTGAAAAAAATCAACATCCAGTCCTCCTCAAGGCTCCGTAAACCTCATAAAGAGCATCTACAAAATCCTACAGAAAACCTCATACAGATGGTAAAAGACTGAGTCTTCTCTCTAAAACAGGGAAGAAGGCAAAAATGCCTGCTCTTACCTTCTCAAGTTGTAGGTAAGGCAATTAGGTAAGAAAAATAAACAAAAGTCATACATATTGGAAAAGTTTAAAACTCTATTTGTAGAAGCCATGATGTTCTATTAAAAAATATTCTAAAGAATCTAAAAAAAAAGCTTCCACAACTAAAAAAGTAAAATTATGGTCCTTGGATGATAAAAGATCAACATACACAAGTCAAGTATAATATATTTCTATATTGACAATGAACAAGAGACAATGAATTAAAAATGAAAACTATTGACAATTGGCCCAAAGAAAGTGAAATATTAGCTGTACATCTAACAGGAAATATCTAATATCTGTATGATGAAAATCACAAAATAAGAAAGAAATCAAAGTTCAAAATACTTGAAGAAGCATATTGTGTTTATTGACTGGAAGACGCAACATATTATAGATACACATTCTTAAATTGATCTGTAGGCTTAATGCGATCCTTACCTAAATCTCAGAAAGATTTTCGTAGACACAGAAAAAATTACTCTAAAATTCATATAGGGATTTACTAGGTAAGGTAGATGAAAAAATGAAGAAAAAAAGAATAAAATGAGGAGAACCATTCTACACAATATGAAAGCTTATTCTAGATCTGCAGTTAACCAGACAGCACGGTACTGCTAGAGGAATAGACATGCAGATCAATGAAACAGAATAAAGAAACTAGCATTAGTTTCAAAACTAGGGTCAAAACCAATTTAATTTAGGGGGATAATATTTTCAACAAGTGGTGCTGAAGCAATCGGACAAATAAAAGTAAAAAGTGAACCTCAATCTATATCTGACACTTTATGCAAAATTACCTCAAAATGCAAATGTATTAAATATACATATGATACTACAAAACTTCCAAAAATATAGGAAAGAAGTGTTTAGGGCCTTGGACTAGGCAAAGAGTTCTTAGACATGACACCAAAGCATGATCCATAAAAAAAAAAGTGATAAATTAAACCTGATTAAAATAAAAAACTTTTCTCTGTGAAAGACCCTAAGCTGACAATTCAAATTATATATATTTTCAAATCCATCATCTGACAAAGGATTTGTATGTAGAATGTGTAAAGAACTCTTAAAATTAAATAGTAATAAAACCAACCATACAATTAGAAAACAAGCAAAAGATGTGAACAGACATTTCACTGAAGAGGCTATACAAATGAAAAATCAACACAATACTGTAAAAATATGGTTGAATAAAAATATAGACACATGAAAAGATCTTCAACTTCAGTACCCTTTAGAAAAATACATTAAAAGCACAATAAGATATCAGCACATACCTATCAGAATGACTAAATTAAAAAATGGCGATAACACCACAAATGCTGTCAAGGATGTGTCAAAACTAGGTGACTCATGCATTGCTAGTTTGAATGTAAAATGGTACAGTAACTCCAGAAAAGAGTTTGACAGTTCCTTTTAAAACTAAAAATGATCTTAACATGTTATCCAGGAATTGCACTCTTGGCACATAGCCCAGAAAACTGAAACCTTTTTATATGCAGTAACTTATCCATGAATGTTCATAGTGGCTTTGTTCATAATTTCTAAAACCAGAAAACTTTTAAAATGTTCTTCAGTGGGTGAATGGTTCAACAAACAGTAGAACATCCATATCATGGAATATTCCTCAGCAAGGAAAAGGAATAAACTATCTATACACACATCTTGGATGAACTTCAAGAAAATTATGCTGAGTGAAAAAATCCAATTACAAAAGAATACATATTGCATGATTCATTTATATAACATTTGCTAAATAACAGAATTATAGAAAGGGGGCAGAATAGCGGTTGCTGGTGTGAGGGGTGGGGTGCAGCGGACATGGCTGGCTATGAGGAAGTCCTATGACAGCACAGATAAGTATCCTGATGGTGATTACGTGAAGCTACACACATAGTAAAATTTCACACATACACACACACACACACACACATACCACACAGAAGCTCATGTGTAACTGTTGAAATCTGAATAGATTCTATATTTTGAGTTTACAGTAATGTCCTAGTTTTGATATTGTAGTATCCTATGCAAGATGTTAACATTGTTGGAGGTTGGGTGGAGAGTACACAGGACTTTACCGTATATAGTTACAACCTCCTGTGAATCTATAATTATTTCAACATAAAACAATTTTAAAATTCATATTTTTATGGAAAAGGAATACTACGTTTATATTAATGTCAATTTTTATGAATGTGGTGAATAAATAATTTATTTGCCAGGTAAAAACTTTATGTTCTAGACCTTCAAATTCTGATTTTGTGATATAACCATGGGGATGTGTCACTATGTAGAAATATATATATATATACCTATATATAATATTACAAAATATATTTATTACATTAAGAGGAATATCACTGTATTTTATTATATTATATGAATGTCTACAAGGAATTTTGTAAGCAACTTTTGAGGACTGAATTTCATCCTCCCAAAAAAGATATGTTGAAGTCCTAATCCCCAGTACCTCAGAATATGACTTTATTTGGAATTAGGGTCATGGAAGATGTAATTAGTTAAAATGAGGTCATACTAGAGTAAGGTGGGGCCTGCATCTAACATAATTGGTGTCCTTGTAAGAAAAGATGAAGAGACACAGATATAAGAGGGAAGAAGGCCCCATAACCAGGGAGGGTGAGATTGAAGCGTCACAGCTGCAAGTCAAGGAAGACCCAGGATTGCTGAAGCCTGGAAATATGGGATAGATTCTCTCCTGCTGGTTTCAGAGGGGGCACAGCCCTGCTCACACCTTGATTTCTGACATCAATCCTCTAGAACTGTAAGACTATACATTTCTGGTGTTTTAAGCCCCTCAGTTTGTTACTTTGTTACAGCAGGCCAAACACACCGATATAGAAAGAATTACCTAAGGCAGGATAGATCATTCATAAACAGGATTATAGGGCTATCCTGGGAGGAACAGAAACCAAGTCAAGAAGGTGCTGAGATAGAGTATTTTTTAAATTTTTTTTTATATGAAATTCTATGTGGGAGCCAATACCTTAGGTGGGAGAAATGTACAGAAAAACTTAATACTTTAAGATGAGTATGGAACCGAGAGCAGCAGTCACTGGCAGACAGACTCAGAGCTATGATGCCCCAAAGTACCTTCTGCGCTGATTGATGGGAAAGTTCTGTATCTTGCCTATCCAATGTGTAGACACTATCCACATATGGTTACTGGACAGTTGAAACGTAGTTAATGCAATTAAGGAACAGAATTTTTAATTTAATTTAATTAATTTAAATTTTAGTCAAGCTACAAGAAGCTAGTGTCTTGAACATATTGAACATATTGAATATTCCCAGATTTCTCAAGGTTCTAGTCTAAAAGCCATTAATTAGTGAAAACCACTTTTTTAAATCTAGCCAGTTGGATATATGACTTCTAAATTATAGTTGTATTCATACCACTTCCTATCTGCATAAACCTCAATAGGCCATAATCTCTTCTGAATTGTCTACTTATCTTTGAAACGGAGGAATTTAGAACACTTTAGGGCCCTGTGTTTCTATATATTATCACACACCTCCCAGTGTTATGGTTCTGTTTAAAGTATCTATGTCTGCTGTGTTGCCTGGTGTACTACTCCCCTAGTCTCAGTTGGATCGGAGAATATTTTTCAACACAAATCAAATTACAGCCCAAGGGACTACGGTACAAGATTTTCTCATTGTGTGGAAGCTGTGCTCTCGTAGAAGCAGCACTTTACTAAGCCAATTGATTGAATCATCAAAGGTATAAATGTTCTTTCTCTGAGGGAGTCACTGTCTTCTGAGGGGCTGACAGGCAGTGGGTGGCAGTAAGGTGTCTGACAAGACAGATTTTCATAGCATGCCTCAAGTGATGGGATTATATAAAGGAAAACATTTTAAAAAATCAAATTCGTGTCAATGCCATGGTTCTTTAAAACCAGAGGAAGAACTTCCTAACGTTACCTATTTTACGGAAGATTTAACAAAGTAACAACACTAGCATCCTTTGTTTTCAGAGATTAGGACAAGCCTTATTTGATCTGGCAGGATGTCTGTTTTGCTGAGAAAGTTTCTTGGGATTCAGTTCAGTTAAATTAATAAATGCATGCCTGCTCTGTATCAGATACTACATGCTACCAGAGAACAAAGATGAATGACATACTGTTGCATAAGAAGTTACCAATCCAACAAGAAATAACAATAAAATAAAACAAATATTTTAAAACTGTTGTTTGGTGACTTTTAACGTTATCAAGTCAATTATTTGCATTTGTTTTGCAGCACTCCTACTTTAGGTACCTGCTAAGAAGGTGTCATATGGGTGTGATTTTATTATGCTTTATATAGTAGCATAGCTCTCCCCAAGTTAATAAATATTTACTTTAGGAATGAATGGGCATTGCCTTTATTAGCAACCTGATTCTTTTAGCAGAAGAGTTCTCTGTTTCCTGAGCTACATTGATCTTCTAATCTGCAAATTCTGCTTCTTCTGTGCTACTTTTGTTCTCTTGTTCATTCACTTATGAAATATTTATTAAGCAGCTATGGTTGGTCTCTACTCTAGGTGCTGGTTCTGCAAAACCAGGAACAAAAAAAGGCAAAGATTCCTTTTAAGGGAGCTGACCTTCCAGTGGGGGCAGGAGCAGAGAGACAGGAGGACAGAATTTCTGTTATTCTTCAGTCCTAACTCTTTCACTGTGACTCCCCACCCCACCATCCGTGCTTTTCTTCGTGGTTTCAAAAGCTGCACTGCAGCCAATTCCCATTTTATTTTCTGTGCTTTGTTGTTCACCCCTTTCCAGGTGATTCTATCATCCTTCCTCCATTTTCACTGCAGCTCTCAACCACAGTGTACAGGTTCCCTGGGGAAAGGAACAGAAGAAGAGAGACACGTGCACTTGAATATACTGATGTTAGGTTAAAGCATAGTTTGGGGAGGGATAAAATTGCATGAAGCTGGCCTGGACACTTGTCTCCGTAAGTTGCCCGTGATCTCTTTAACAAGATTGTCATGCTGCCTTCAATTCAACTCAGAGTCACTGAGTGTCTTCTTAGTGCAAATGTCATATCTTAGTTCATTAAATTCATTCAATATCAATAGGACTTTACACCTTATACTGGAGTTTTTGAAATCACAGCACACTTGAGTCTACAAATAATTTGATCTCATATAACAGGTTCAAAATTTTAGTTTAAAAAATTCGTTTAAAAATGTTGTCGAGTGTTAAACATAGGCCATGTGGTTTGCCCAAAAGATTGTTAGCCAGACACTCAGAGATGTTTGGGTATGCGACCATTCTTTCTACAGCTCTGACTTTAAGAACACACATGTGCAGGACTTTATTAGCCTGGGGAGGCTGTGGATGCCAAATGAGGAATGTGTTTATGCCTGAGTGTTCTGTGCCTTTGCTTAGCTCTGTGGCCATACTGATATTGACTAGGTGCATGACATGCTTCAGATCTTGCTATGAGCTGCAAAGACCCCAGCCTCGTCATATGTACACAAGGCTGAGTTTGGGTGGCTTAATGGAGCATCCTAGAGATTTCATATGACTCAAATTACTTCCTCGAGCAGATAAGGATATTTAAGTTTCAGAACTTTGTACTACTCTTTGTTATGAAGAATAATGCTTCTCTCTGTCACATGACTGCACTAACTTACTTATGTATAGTTTCAAAGAATTGCCATGGGAAACTCTACACCATTTAGGGCAAATCTCAGTAGAGAAATTTCAGGGTGATAAAGGGAATGGAGGCAGGAAAAAGAATGTAATGGTTGATTGGACTGATTACCTCCTGTGACTCAGATATTAAGATATATCATGGCAAGTAGAATTCCCAGTGGAGTATGAAGATTACACTCTTATCTGTCAGGGGTCTGGCTCTTTAGATTACATTAGAATTTTCAAAAGAAAGACTTTTGCATTTCCCTAGTTAGTGTTAACTGCTCTGGAGAAGATTGAGGCAAGAGAGTTTGCACAAATAAGATGGAAGACACTTCTGGGTTCTGTGGCTTATGTTCTTAGTTCTAAACTGAGAGACAAGGGGTTTGTTGTACCCTTGGACAGATGTGGTAAAATGTCAAAGATGAAGGGAAAGTTAACAATGTTTAGCATAAGATCTATTCTGAGTAACACGGTTATTTTAATAAAGTGGTATGGAACTTACGAATTAATGCAAATCTGCTGATATATGGATACTTAGCCTTCTCACAGGTTTAAGAGGGTAGGCTTACTAGAAACCTCTGGTATTTCTTACTAAAGCTAAAAGCAGTGGGGAATTTTAAACAATATTGGCTTTCACGATGATTTCAGGAACTGTGACTTCTAATTAAAGCAATAGTATATACAAAGATTTGGGGTATAAGAATAATATTAATAGCAAGCACTTATATAGCCTATCATATTTCCAGACACTCTATTACATACTTTAAGTATTTTAACTCTTTTAATGCTCACAACACCCTATGACAGAGATACTATTATAACTCAACTTTACTGATTAAAGAAAATAATGCACAGAAAGGTTAAACAACTTGGCCACAGTCACACAGCTAATAAGAGGTGGACCTGGAATGTGACTCCAGGTGTCTGCCTCCAGAGTCCATACTTTTCATCACTACAGTAGTAGAAGTTCAGCAACTTAGAGGAGGAGGATATACTGTTATTGTTCCTTCTAATGCTAACTTTTCCCACTGTGTTACAAAAGACAATCAGAAACAGTTTGCATATACTTGGGGAAAAAAATTCAAAACCTTCAGCGTGCCATTTTAGCAAAAGGTGAATTTTACTTTAATGATAATAATATTGTATGAAGAGGTATAATCTGTCATAAAAGATCATGACAATCATCAACTGTACTCTGATAAATTGTATCAGTGATTTAATGTATGAGTCAGTAAAGAGAAATGATTTCTCAATTTGAGAAGAAACATGACATACTCAGATGGACTGTTCAAGTCCATGAAAGAAAAAATGATTATTTCTAAGTCTGTCTTAAGGTGAATGTCAAGGAGTGAAATTATATGAATTTTGGTAAAATCATATACTTAAACTGGATAAAATTTGGAGCCAGATATGTCGAGTCACATATAAGAAGAATGTTTCTGAAGAAGTTAATAAAAATTCCTATTTGTTCTATGACATTTAAAGTGTCAGCTACAAAGACTCATGCAAAGACTGATGTCTCTGGGAAAAATAGCAGCAGTTACTCTGCAGTGTCCACAGGTGTTGGACACAATGATTTATAGCAGCTGTTTACTCCCTTTTTGAAAGATAATTAGTAGCCTGCTGCTTCACACTGGTTGAGACTCATCTCATTACTGAAGAATATTGAATTATGAAAAGAGGTCCCAAAACTGTACTCGGTGATGTCAAAGAGGCATTTAAACAGGGAAGTTCCTATTCAATGAAGCTAAATTGTTTACATGGAAAGAGTGCATGCAGTCATATGATAAAACGAGCAGAGGAAAGATCCAGAAGTTTCAAGGAAGTGGGGGTAGATACCTTCTCTTGGCCCTGATTACTCCTCATCTTCCCAGATGCTTGCGTCTTAGGAGGGAGATCCATGTGGTCTGAATTGGTGAGCTCTGTAGCCCCCTCGTGTCCACTACGAGGAGCAGGAACACGATACAGAAGGCAGGAAGAGGGTAAAGTCAGGACACTTCTTTCCCCGGCTCCTGCATCACCATGACATGGTTGCATCACTCCGTCAAAGTACACAACTTGAGTCAGAGCCTTCTCCATTCAGCTCTCTCCCAGATGCCAGTGAACATACCCCACTTGGCCCCTATAGGCCCGGTGTTAGCGATAGCTCCCTGATGTTACTAGACTTGGAGTATTGCCTCATCCCTTCAGGCACTTTATAAACCCTGCCTATGTTTTTTTAAAGGATGCAAACTTTCTCAAATTATGCAAAGAAATATCCCTTTCCTATCAGGATCTTGACTGTTACAAATGGAATCAAAAATAGTCCAAGGAAAATAGAAAGTCCAGATGGGATTCTGGGTTGATTTTTCTCATCTCAATAAGAAAAAGAGGACTATTGAATAGTAAGTACAAAAAAAGAAAATAGTTGATTTTATTACCAGCAAGTGTTTTTACTCAAGTTACCAAATAAAATAGATGCTTCAAGTAAACAAATCATATTCATCCTATGGCGTTTACCATCTTAGCTATATATCACTGAAGTGTTTATATACCAACATGAAAAGTATAATTTTAGTATATCTATTTAGTACTTTTGTTTTGTTGTGTGGTACTGCACAGAGATTCCTTTTCTTACAGTTTTACTATTTTGTTTTCTTTTTAAATATGGTCCTTCCTTTCCTCCTTCATCATGAAGAATGTGTGGTAACCCTGAGCCTTTCTCCTTTAGCCTTCCTGCTTTGCTCTGGATCTTTTCCTTTCCTTGTGCCTAACGCTTAATACCCTGTAGATGGTATAGGAAAATGGACCCCCAAATTGGGGTCCAGCCAGAAGGCCAAGTGACTTCTTGGCTTGTTCATGCAGTAAAGAGTTCAAGAGCAAGCAGACAGAGTAGGGCAAAAGTAAGTTTATTGAAATAACAAAGAAACAGAAAGAAGGTTTGCTCCAAAGGCAGAGCAGCCGCTATCTCTCAGAACAGAGAGTAGCACCTTGTGAGTTTCTGGGGTCTTATTTTATACCTTTTATTTAATTTTATGTTAAGCAAAGGGAGTATTATTCATATGATTTCTGGGAAAAGGGTGGGGAGTTTCAGGAACTGAGGGTCCTTCCTCTTTTAAATCATATAGGTTAACTTCCAGGAGTTGCCATGGCATTTGTGAACTGTCATGGTGCTGGTGGGAGTTTCTTTTAGGATGCTAGTACATTATAAGCAGGATATAATGAACAGTGAGGCTAACCTGAGGTCGTGTCTTATGGTCACCTTGGTCCTAGCTGGTTTTGGCCAGCTTCTCCATCACATCCTGTTTTATCAGAGACCTTGGTTTGGGTCCTGTGAATCCTTATTGAACAAGACCTGCTGGTTCCCTATATGATAGGGACTATTCTGATAAATAACTCTGATAAATTTAGTCATGAAATAGGGGCAGGCAGATGTCTAGAAGGTATACACAGTAGTTAAAGCCTTTATGTAACATGTGAAATAATCATAATCAAAAATTATCAAGTCCTAATCTCTGGAGTTTATAAATGTTACCTTATTTGGAAAAAAGTGCCTTTGCAGATGTGGTTAGAGTCTTGACATGAGAAGATTACCCTGGAATATCTGGATGGGCCCTAAATGCTCTCAGACATGTCCCTAACAAGCTGGAGTCAGAGGAAGATTTCACAGAGACACACAGAAGAGGAGGGGATGTGAGGGCAGAGGTAGAGATTAGGTTATGTGTCTACAAGCCTCAGAATGCTGGATGACAACAGAAGAGGGAAGAGACGAGGAACAGGTTTTCCCTTAGAGTGTCCAGAGAGAATGCCATCCTGCCATACTTTAGACTTCTAGACTTTAGAACTGTGTGAGAATAAATTTGTTTTAAGCCACCAAGTTTGGGGTTATTTGGTGCATCAGTCACAGGAAACTAAATATATCCATACTATGTGTTAAGTATTCTTCTGTGCATTATTTATGCATTAAATGAAGTACTCACAAAAGTCCTCGGAGGTATGTGCCATTGGTAGGACCTTTTTTCAGATGAAGAAACAAACACACTGAGAATGTAAGTAAGTTACTCAAAGTTACACTACTGATAAGTAGCCAAGATGGGATTTGAACTCAAGGAGTCTTGCTTCAGTGCCTACACTCTTAAAGGCTGCATTATATACATGAGATACATTGTATCTCATTGTATCTCATAATGAGATACACTGTATCTCACAACAAAGGGCAGGCTCAGCCTTTCTAAACATCAAAGTCAAACAGTGGGACAAATTTTGATTCTACCTGTTACTACTTCTCTCATACATTTTTAGATATAAGTGTTTCACATGTTTATTTTCTTTGTTACTTGCATTTATTTTTGTGCTTACTTTGGCTGGCCAAGCCTTTTTCCAATAAATGGTATTTCATCTCCATTGCTCCCACATTGAAGAATCAGAATTTTCTTCCCTGATGAATATATAGGAATTTTTCCTGAAGAACATACAAACTTCTTCTGAATTTTTATCAATGAGCAATATTACTGAATCTTTGCAAATATTTTAATAAGCAAACATAAATGTTTATAAGATGCCATAAAGTTAGCCATTTAAAAATATATAAAGGAGAAAAGAAAATTGCATGATGTTTGTTGAATTTATGCTCACTGATACCTCATGTGGAGTAAAAGATACTGTTAAGGGTCAAATAGTAAACTAGTCATCTCTACATGCATGAACCAGCTGGTCCTTTATGTTCATTTCTGTTTTCTCCAACATTGGCAATCTTTTAGCCAGTTGGATTACCAGCCACCAAAATTTCAAGAGAATTAGACAAGCATGTGATTAAGAATTCAGAGCCTCCTTGGCATTTTGTTTTTGTTCTATTTTGACCTTTTGGTAGGGTGGAGAAAAACCACATATTTAATTATAAATGCAAAAGAAAACTAAAGACATTCCTAGCATCTTTTTCTTGTTTGTTGTTACAATGGTCTCATTGATTGTGGAATCCTCTTTCAGAATTTTAATGTAGACACACTAAATCGGAGACAAGTTATTCTGATTTAAATATTTTGAAATCTCACTTAATAATTTCAACAAAATTCTAAGAACTTTATTTCAGGTAAAAAAAGAAACTCATTATTTTTAAGTGGACCATGCTTTATAATTGTTAATAGCTTTTCTTTTGATTTATTACATACCACAATTTTGTCAGCATCGTCATATCCCTATACTTCAAGCTTTCTCAACATAGATTTTTTTTCTTTTATTAATGTTGAGGTAATATTGACTTAAATATAATACTTCTCCCAGATATGGTATACACTTGGGGCTTATTCAAATATTTTAGATGGTCCTTGCTGTTCTTAGCTTTCTTTTAGTTATACCATACTCTCTGTTATTGCATGTTCTCTACCTCTAATTTTCTAAATTGCAACTGATTCAAGCAGTATTTAAAGCAGGCTCGAAGAAAACTTTGAAACAATGAAATGAGATGGTTACAGAGCAGGGAAATACTTCACAACACTTACAATTAAGTAGCAGACACATCTGTTCTTTGTGAGTCATTAAAGTCTCAGCTTCCCAAGACCACACAGTTGGAATATGATAGGCTATACTTAAAAACAGGGAACCTATCTCTTTTTAGGGTATTGTACAATGGACTTTGGTACTGGAAGCAGAAATAATCACAAATGGTAACATAGACATTTAATTTTTGGAATAATAAATTAGGTTTAAAGCATGAATATTCTCTTCAAAATTTGTGTTGGTAATATTTGCAGTACAGATTTACATTAAATCATTTTTTATCATTGAAATCTGGCAATATAAAACTTGAACTATTTTCATCATTCCTTTGTTTTCTGTTTCTAACTTAGCATAGTTAGGCAGATTAATTTTGCAAATTAGTTATTAAATTGACACATTTCACTTATTCATTTGTTGCACACTTATTTATTTTTTTCCTATTTATTTTTATTTTAGCATATTATGGGGATACAAATGTATAGTTTATGTATATTGCCTTTGCACACTTATTTATTGGCTATTACATCCATGTCCCTGTACTTTCTAACATTAAGGGAATATAACAATAAATCAGGGCCTCTGCTTTCTAGTAGTCGACAGTCTTGGTGGCAAGAAATAGAAGAGAGATATTTAATACTAAGAAACAATGTCTTGAGTGCTTTAATAGCTATGTAAACAAATTTTTTTGAGTGGCACAGAAGAGGTAGTGATTAAAGGTCTTATAATAGAACAACACCCTGTAGATTTCTTGGCACTGCCACCTGCATTAGTTTATTTAATCCTTATAACAATCCAATGAGGTGGTAAATTTAAATATTGTTTTTAACACCTTACAAGAGAAGAAAATGTTAAGTGTTTAAAGTAGCAAGGCTCCAATGGCAGAATCATATCAGGTCTCTTCTGACTCCTAATAAAATATTAGTTTATATTTTCATGTTACCTACCTGAATTTATCTTTAATATATAAATTTAAACCAGTAGAATATTAACGTTACATCAATTTTCTCTTATATATACATTTTTCAATTTCAGAATATTACAGGGGTACACACATTTTGGTTATATAAATTGCTTTTGTACTCTTTGAGTCAAAGTTACAAGTGTGCCCATCTCCCAGACAGTGTGCATTGTGCTGGTTAGGTATGAATTTACTCATCCTCTCCTCCCACTTCCCACTTGCTTGATTTCTGATGAATGTTATTTCTATATGTGCATATAAGTCAATTTTCAATTTAAAATGCTGAGTACTGAAATATATTAACTTTTGCCATGTGATATGTACAAATAACAAAAAAGTGATCCAAGGTAAACATTTCATCTGTGACATGTCAGGAAGCACCAGGTACATAGCATTGTAACAACTGCTTTGTACAAGTTTAAAAAGATGAAAACCTGAACACTGGGTTTTCAGAACAATAATTAGAATAAGATCTGTTGTGGACAGTTTCAACACTCTCCTGCCGAAAGGCCAGGAGCTAGATAAGAGTATCTCCCAGGATGCTTCCTAGCTCATTCTCTTGTTCTTTTTCCTTGGAACCTAAGTCAAGCCTTATAAGTATCTTTGGCATCGGCTACATAAATTTTTGAGCTACCTGGGTCCTGTTTTTGAGCATTATGCATGCACTCTGCAGGTGCTAATGTTTTTCTCTAAGTGCTTGATTCACTCTCAGGCCAGGACTTGAGTCCACAGAAGAACAAACTTGCGGCTAAAACCTTTTAGATTCAGGTTCGTAACAGAGTAACAATGAGGGGAAAAAAAACTAAACTAAAAGGAATCTGTACACAATAATAGAAATGAAAGGAGTGAACTATGCTAACAAAAGATTTACAATTTTTGTTATAGTCTAGAATTTTAAAAAGTGGTGATGAAACAGAGTAAAGGTACAATATGTTTGAAGTAAAAAGGGGAAAATGAATATTAAAAATTTACATTTGCTTTCAAAGTTACTTTTCATATATCAACTTATCATAGAAAAAGAAAGTTAAAATCCATCAAAAGGAAAAACTTTAAACAAACCATATATATATCTTAATATATAGATATATATTATATAAAGACATCCTAATATAAAGAATAAAAATTAAAGGTCAAAATTTACAAATTTGAAAGGACATTATGGCTAGCATGTGAATGGCTTAAACAGTGACTTTGACAAAGTTTTAATACAAGCTTTGTGATATAAATTGTAATTTTGAATATGAAAATGGTCAAAAGAATAATCGCGGTTGGAAATCAACAGAGCTGGATTTTTATGTATAAGATATGTGAAATATGATCACTAGAATATAAAATCAAGGCTAGGAATGTTTTTGTTTTGATCATAGATATTTACCAAATGACGTGTATTGTGATGTATTAAAAAGACTTTTACAATGAAACTCTAGATGTTTCAAATAAATATTTTTTTATAGGCAAGGCACATTAGAGAAACACCAATTTAATATTTCAAATGGAAATAACCTAATGAAGTTATGTTTTGTGTATTAACAAAAAGAAATTAGAAAATAATAAGCCACTCACAAAGGTTTTAATGTTAACAGTGAAGACTAAAAATGAATAAAATATTTATTATAAATATTTTAGGAGGAGAGGAGATCCTAAAATCGGTTCAATAATTAACAGTTAACATAAGAAATGAATGTTTGAGTTCTCAGGAAAAAAAAAAAACCTAGAAGACATAAAACACCTTAAAATTTAATTTTTAGATGTTAGGGTCACAGCAGCATCAATCTTACGGTTAGAAGATGAGATCTTCTATGATAAAACAAAACAAAACATAAAGCAGAGTAAGGAGTCTGGAGAATCCTGGGAAGGGTCTTAGATGTGGGGACTGATGCGGCATAAAGCAGGCAGGGCTGACTCTGCTGAGAAAGCGGGATTTGAACAATGACCTGAATGAGGTGGAATCTTTTGGAAAACAAATGTCTTCCAAAAGACTACTCCAGGCAGAAGGAATAGTTAGAACTGGATCTTAAATCATGGATTTGCCTGGTGGTTTTAGGAAGAAAAAGGAGACTCCAGCTGAAGTGAAGAAGATAATAGAAATAAACAATATGCATAGAAAAGGTAATTATAAGTAAGATGTCAATAATAAGTTGCATAAATATAAAATAAGATTAATTATCCATAATATAAATGTTCCATAAATACACTTAAAGAAAAACTGGAACCTAGAAGGTAAAGTTGCCCACTGAGATATGGAATAAATGTTTGAAAAATAGTATGGACTGATTATAATAAATACATACATAGATTTAAGACAAGCTTCACCTGCCAACTAGGAATCATTAGTCAGTATAGGCTATATACAGTAATTCTGTTTTTAATAAATTATTTGAGTTGTGGAGTTGAATCTGGGTATAGACAAAAATTATGAAAAGAATCCATTTTCCCCATCCCCGTTCACATTAATTAGGATGGAACTGAGTGGAGGAAAATTAGGAAAGAAAATTTTTTGTGTGAAAATTTACCTAAGAGCCAAAGGTTATATTCCAAATGTTTTTTCTAAGAATAAAAATGAGAGTTTAAAGTAGATAAAGTCACACTTCTATTAATTCATCACTTATATTTAATATACTTAAATATCAATAATATACTTATCAATGAAGGATTTGTCTAAGAAGTATAGTTACGTTCATTTCTATTTTAATCACACAGGAATGGTTTTGAGTGTACAGTATGGACATATTCTATCCAGGGCATTTTGAGAGACGTAGACATGTTACACATCATAGATTTCTTCAAGCAGCACGCTCTCTAATTAAGGGAGCAACAGAAACAGTAGCTGACAATCTACAAGGCAAAGCTTTGTGTAATTTATTAATTGAAATCTTTAAAAGAGCAATGCATCAGGATGGAGGAGGAGGTGAATGTTACTCGGGACTGTAATAGCATGCAGGATTTGAATAGGTAGAGCACAGAAAGCTAAGCCCTCCAAGGACATGGGTCACAGGGAATCTAGTCTGAATATTGACTAGGAAAGGTGGCCCAATTAGGGAGATGGATCCATGTAACAGAAAACTTTAAAACACTAGTTGATAAGGATAGATTACATGCGCTTAGAAAACAATGGGTCAGATTAGCGTGTGAGGCAATGCCTTTAGAAACCTGGTGTGTTTTCCTGGCAATCACACTCAGTTTGAATTGAGGGAGGAATAAGGGTCCGGATAAAAAGCTGTCTCACTTCGAATAATGGGCTGAAGCTTAATCCACCATTATTCGAAGTGAGGTGACACAAGACCCGAAGAATGGATTCCACTTGTACTCACCATCAAACTGTAGCTGTTTCTTATCGGAGAGAAGCTCAGCACCTTGCCCTGGTGTTTGAAGCCTCATATAGTTACAGAAATAAGATCATCAGGAAGTGCCTGGCCTGTGACAAAATAAAGAGAGCTTGCCTGCTTAAAACATTCATAT
>CAUYRT010011102.1:0-74270 GCA_963574885.1 Lepilemur ruficaudatus | reverse complement strand
AAAAGTCAGGAGTTCGAAACCAGCCTGAGCAAGAGTGAGACCCCATCTCTACTAAAAAAATACAAAGAAATTAATTGGCCAACTAAGATATATAGAAAAAGTTAGCCGGGCATGGTGGCTTATGCCTGTAGTCCCAGCTACTTGGGAGGCTGAGGCAGAAGGATGGCCTGAGCCCGTTGCTGTGAGCTAGGCTGATGCCATGGCACTCTAGCCTGGGCAACAGAGTTGAGACTCTGTCTCAAAAAAAAAAAAAAGAAAGAAAGTAACACTTTGACACATAATTCTCTACTCAGATATGTAAAAAGAATCTTGAAGAATAAAGTAAGCCCCCTAACTTTTAGAATCAAGAGAATTTCCCCTGATAGTTTTCCCACTGTGCCTAACACACTTGGGGCTTTCTAAGCATTTATCCACATGACTTAAAGATCTCCCTAGCCCTAGATGATGAATATAACTTAAGCCATTGCATCTCTAAATTACATGAGAGATCACACAGGGTCTAGATTTCCAAAGATGAAAGAAAAAAAACAATGTATCCCCTGCCCTTCAGGAGCCCACAGCTAAGGAGCAAAGGCAGTTTAACACAATGAAATATGGAACGTACAACAGTGAAAGTTACTAACAAATGGCCATTAACTGCCTGGGAGAGTTAGGAAAGCTTTCACAGAATGCCACTGGAACAAGGTCTTGAGGTTTGTCAGAGAGAGAAAGGGGAAAGACACTGCAGATAGAAGATTACAAACAAAGGCACCAATAAGTGAAAAAGGATAAGGCATTTGAGAAATAAGCAGTTTGGCTTGCTTGCAAAATAAGGATGGCAAGAAATAAGTATCAGAGTATGAATGCCATACAAAGGAGTTTAAATTTTTAATTCTAGAGGCTGTAGCACTGACTTTTAAATGAAGGCCTTGACATTAGATTTTCCTGTCAGAAGAAAAACTCTGTTGGCAATATGGAAGACAGAATAAAAAAGGAAGAAACTGGAGGCAAAAAGAAAAAAAAGCATTAAGTAGGCTAGAGAAATAGCCCATATGCGAAATTAATGGAACCACAAAAATGCCAGTGGCAACGGGGATAAAGAAGAGGCATTTGAGAGATCTAAATGAAAGGACGTATTTGCTACGTGACATTTATGTTCCTGAAAAAAACCTTATGTTCTTAAAACCACACATTAAAAATAATATGACTTAAGAAAAACACTCAGGAATGAATACTCAAAACCTATGCAAACTTTGTAACCAAAGTACTAACAAAAACAACAAAAAACATTAAGTTAAAGATATGCTAAGTAACTGATAAACACGATAAAATGGGACTTTTAAAGGTACAGGTGTGAAAGTAATAGAAAAAGGTATAAGGGGTATGTAAGCTGAGTGATACAAACAAGGGAAAAATGCATAAAGACCTAGAAGAATTGTACAATAAATTCTTCCAACAGAGATAAATAGCCAAAATAAGAGGAAGAATGTGAACTAAATGGACAGTACACAGTCCTGTACTCCTCTGTAGCTTGCTGCTTTCAGCTGTGTTAGTGCATTTTGAATTCATCTGCCTCTACTTGGTGGCACAAAGCATTAATATGAAGGGAATGTTATATATTTCCCTGTTTACTCATAGCATATAAGCCAATCTGTGTTACAGAAATAAGCACTGTATGGATTGCAAGCGATAGCCTTAAAACTTAGTAAAGAGGAGAAAAAAACAAGCATGCCTACACCAGATTTCCAGTTAGTAGTAAGTGCTTAGATATTGTTTCCATTAAGAAAAAAATAAACAATAACTAAGTATGAACATGAAGAAGATAATGAATGTGGTTTTAGTTACATTGAGTTTGAGGTATCTTAGAAACATCCTTATTTAGACAGTATCCAGTAAATAGATCTACAGACTAGAGCAGAAGACAATGATGTGTGCTAAAAATATGAATTATCAGTACATGGGAGACAGATGAAACTTTGAGAAAAAACAAGGTATTCATATATTCACTCAATTCATTCACTCGACACACACTTATTATAAATTCCTATAACGTGTAGGGTCCAATACTGGCAGCAGGGTATATAAAAGTTGTTAAATTAGCCTAAATTTGGCCTGAGGATGCTTCCACACTTGAGTCCCTACATAACTGCAGCCTGGCTTAGTAAAACTAACTGAAAACCTAACTTAAGAATATACAGACAGTCCCCAACTTACCAGGTTCAATTTAAAATTTTCTGACTTTACAATGGTACCTATACAATCATTCTGGTTTTTTGCTTTCAGCACAGTATACAACAAATTACATGAGATATTCAACACTTTATTATAAAACAGGCTTTGTGTTAGATGATTTTTCCCCACTGTAGGCTAACGTTGAGTGTTCTGAGCACTTTAAAGGTAGGCTAGGCTAAGTTATGATCTTTGGTAGGTTAGGTGTATTAAATGCATTTTCAACTTACAATGGGTTTACTGGGACATATTTAGGTCATTAAATAGAAAATGTCTGATTTCTAAGCAAAAGTGTAGTTTATTATATCTCAAACAAGTAGCAGTACAATTAATCAAACTATGAGCTTCAACTATTGACACAGTTTTGCCACCTTAACCGTAGCTTGTTTATGCCAGCAGCAAAGAAACCTAGAGAGCGAGTGTCAACGAAATCTCAAAAGATGGTTTCCACAGTTTGTTGAGAATTGAATATTTTTCCTTGCAAGAAGTGGTCCAAAGCCTGGAAGAAGTAGTAGTCAGTTGGTGCAAGGTCTAGTGAATACGGTGGATGACAAGCAGTTTCCAAGTTCAGCCTCTGTAGCCTGAGCACCATTGTTTGTTCAACATGTGGTAGAACATTGTCTTGCAAGAGGATTGGCCTGTCTCTATTGACCAATCTCAGCTGCTTAACTACAACCATCCTCATCATTTTGTCCAACTGGTTGCAGTAGACATCTGCTGTAATCAACTAACCAAGTTTCATGAAACTGCAACGGATAATACCAGCACTAGACCACCAAACAGACACCATTAGCTTTTTCTGATGAATATTCGGTTTTGGACTGTGTTTTGGCACTTCATCTTTATCCAACCATTGTGCAGAAGGCTTGTGATTGTCAAAAAGAATCCATTTTCATCACATATAACATTATGGCGTAGAAATGGTTCACCTTTATGTTGTGACAGCAAAGAAAGGCAAGCTTTGAGGCGATTTCTCTTGTGACGCTTGTTTAATTCATGTTGAAACCGTCTATCCAGCTTCTTTACCTTGCCCATTTATTTCAAATGGTCCAATATTGTTGCAACAGTAACGTCAAACCTTGCTGTTAATTCACACGTAGGTTGAGATGAATTCACTTCCACTATAGCTTTCAGCACATCATTATCCACCTTGGTCTCAGGTCACTCACATGGCTCATTTTCAAGATTAAAATCACCAGAACATAACTTCTCAAACCATTCACATACTGTGCATTCATTAGCCACATCCTTCCCAAACACTTTGTTGATATTTCCAGCTGTGTGTGTTGCACTGGTTCCATGACAGAACTCATATTAAAAAATAACACGAATTTTTTACTTACTCATGGTTTCACAAAAATTGCTCTAAACAAAAAAAGATTTGAAAGATAATCACAAGCCAAACTATGTCTGAAAGACTGAGGATATACCTTCACAGTAAAAATAAAACAAGATGTGTCAGAGAGAAATGTCAGCGATATCAACTATTAAACTTAGTATTTAAGGAAATCGGACATTTCATACTTAATAAAACCATCCTTAAGTCGAAGAGCACTTGTACTTTTGTGGCAAGCTGCTGAGTCCCAACTGCTTACAGCAGCTGAGCTTCAGTCAGTCACAGGCAGCCAACTGATTCAAATAAGGTAAATGGTGAGCTGTAAGCAATTAAACTGTATACCTCACTTCTATCTCTATACCTCACTTCTGGTTTCTATTTATTAATATAAATACTGCTTGACCACATTGTTGGCTGGAGTTCTTAGACCTATTCTGGTTCTGAGAGCTGCTTGATTCACGAACTTTTTGGGGTTTTTTGGTTGGTTTGTTTTGCTCAGTTAAACTCTGCTAAATTTAACTTGTATGAGGTTTTTCCTTTGAACAGAATGAAGAACAAGACAGACAAGATGTCCACTCTCACAAAGTTCACATTAAATCATGGGGAGACAGAAAGCAACCAAACACCTACAGCAGAACTAAACAATTACATGCTGCAAAGGAGATACAGAAGGTACTCAAAGGGTATATATAACAGAATATCAACTGACCTGCTGTGGAAGTGGGAAGCCACTGAATTGAGGGACTTTTGAGGCATTCCAAACGTAACATATACAAAGGTTCTGACAGTGGAATAAACAAATGGAGAAATAAACATGGATAAATGACCCAGGGCAAGTGGCTAAAGAAAACAAACAGGAACACGGTGGAAGAGGTAGAAGCAAGCAGAGGTAGAACCTATGCAATCTAGAGGCTATGTTAAGGATTTTAGTTTTTATAATATTTGGGATTTTAAATGGGAAAGTGATACAATCATATTTTAAGAGGGCCTTGGACCAAACCCAGATGAGAGGCGAGCAACAAAGATTAAAAATGGTCAGAGAAGTAGAAGAGCAACTTGTAGAAAGGTCACAGAAGTAAAAAGAGGAGAGAATCTGAGGAGTTCCCAAGAAGGTCCAACATTACAAACAAGTCAAATAAAAAGAATGAAGAACCAAATGCACGCCTACTGGATTTTCAGATACTCTACAGTAGGCCCTCAATATCCACTGGGGATTGATTCTAGGATTCCCCTCAGATACCAAAATCCAGATATTCAAGTAGTTTATAGCAAAGGGCATAGTATTTGCATATAACCTATGCATATTCTCTCATATACTTTAAATCATCTCTAGATTACTTATAATACCTAATACAATGTAAATGCTATGTAAAATTACACTGTATTTTTAATTTGTATTATTTTATTGTTGTATTGTTATTTTTTATTATTTTCCAAATATTTTTGATCCATGGATGCAGAATTTGTGAATACAAAAGGCATGAATACTGTCAGCACAATTTGAGATGTTGTTATTCCCATTTTACATATGCACTGTACTAAATAAGGTCTAGAGAGCTTATGATACTTATTCCAGGTCACATTACTAATAGGTGGCAGAGCCAGAATCTAAATTCAGATTTTCCCAACTCCAAAGCTCTTGCTGGTAATTAGAAGATTACTACCAATGTAAGTTTCATTGAGATGCAGATGCATCATCATTCTAGACCAGCACTACCAAAAAGAAGTTTCTGCAATGATGGAAATGTTCTTTATCTGTGCTAACACAATAACCACTAGCCACATGTAGCTACTGAACACTTGTAATGTAGATATTGTGAATGAACGGAATTTATACTTTTATTTAATTTTAATTAACTTTAATTAAAATTTAAACAGCCACATGTAGCTGGTGTCTACTGAATTAGACATCACAGAATTGTAGTGGACTGAAAAACAAGAAAATGAGCAAACAGAAAATAGTCAAGAAGTAAGATAGTAAAGGTAGCATGACCACCAGCCAGGAAGACAGAGCTGACATATTCCTGGGTTCGTAAGTTCTCTCTTTGCTTGAGAAAGATTGTTAGTATAATTTACAACATTCTATTTGTCAGAAACATAGTAATGCCATGATCATACACAAAATCACAGATTTCTCTTATAACCCATTATCACTTGTTTTTCCTGAGATTCCAATTTTTACTAAAGACTGCCTTACAAGCAAATAACACTAGAGGATGCCAACTTATTGCATGACTAAACAGGAGTTTGCTTGTGGTGTTACACTCAGGAGGATATAAAAGAACACAATCCCTGAAACTAGACAGATTAAAAATATCTAACATATCTAGATAATCTAGCATAAAAAATGCTAACAGACAGGTCTAATAAGGGCCAACATTAAAAGTTTGATCCTTTTTGTAGGCTGCTATACTTCATCTTATCATACCTAGCTAGGTTTTAAAATGCATACCTAATTCTAACACAAATAAAAATAAATACTCTGTATTGTTTACAAAAGAGATTTGGCCAAAACATAGTAAATTTAATAACAGTACCAGAAAGACAAGTCAATGTGACATCTCATCTAAACCACAGACATGTTTTTGGGGATAGTGACAGGGCTACCAATGTGGCCCTCCTTATGATACTAAGAAAGGACCAGTTTAAAAAATAAATCAAAACTCTCTAAGGAAGAGACTATAGGAGTCTATGACATAATGAATTATTAGTGCTAAATTTTAAATGATTTTCTATTGAAATCTTCAAATGTTTTAAATATTGTTAAAGTACAAGACTATAAAAACAAAAACAGTTATCAAAATTGCATTCTTGCACGACACCTATACATTAGCTGTAATTATACTGTCAACTCATAAACATGAAGGAAATAATGGAAGTCTAAGAAGAAAATTCAGAAAGGGAAGAATGGATGAGGGCTACTGGAGAAAAGGCTTACTTTGCAAAGATAAAAATAAGGAAGAAATTTAATCCAGCAAGCTTGAGTTAAAAAAGAGGCTTTATCCAAAATACTTTGGAGATAGTTTTCTCTTTTAATTCAAGAATTTGTTATCCATGTACTGTGGTTAATGCTTAATAAGATGTTAAGTGGAAATAATAAGTACAAAAAGAGTCCTTTTCCCTAAAAGTAATTTCATAAGAACACTGTCATAGTTCACATCCTTGTTAAAGTACCAACCTCTATCATTAGAAAATTGTTGCCTGATTAAAATTATGAATTGTTTTTGACTCAATGTTTACATTTAAAATACAGCTGAAAACTTTGGAATAAAACTGATTGTAATGAGTAAACTGGAGCATGCTATCATTAAAACCCCTGTGTAATCTTTTTAATAAAAACTGAATTATAAGAAAAAATCCATATGCTGGCAAAGGCAAAAAAGGGGAGAAACCCTCACACAAAAAACTCTCTCTTAGAAGACTATATAAGAAACGTAATAATGAGGGAGGGGTTGCCAGGGAAGATTCTTACTTTCCACCTTATCTTTTCAATATCATTTGAATTTTTAAATAAATGTATAGAACTTTTTAAAAATTTTAAGAATACTGCTCTACAACTACTTGTTCCCCCTACATAAAACCCAAACTCAGAAAATGGCTCCTTTTAGATCTATATAACTTGATCAAAAGAACAAATAAATTTGTATTAAGCTCTTTTCTTGTTAGAACCCATTTCCTATGTCACTAATTCACTGTTACCCTTTCCTAGGTCCTACCTACTATTCAGTAATATTTACTCGTTACCTTGTTAACAGCCTATCAAATTCCCTGAAATTAGAACAGAATCCTCTTCCACAGTCCTCACCCTCAAACTCACCCCATTTGCCTCAGCCTCAATCTCAATCCTAGCAAATGATCCTTCCTCAGGCTGTCCTGAGATACTAAATGACTTAGCCCACCAGGTATGAACTCCATCATTAAAACACATCTGTTGCCATGGCCTACTCTCCTGTGATTTTTTTTTCTCTTTTGATGTCCCTCCTCCTTTCCTTTTATCCTCTTCTGTCTACCTCTTCTAGGGCTTCATCAATTAATCATTCTCTTTGTTACAGCTCCCTCTCCTGGCTTTTCTTTTCTAATTCTTAAAAATACCCACATCTTCCCCATCCCAAAAAGAACTTACTCCAACTATAAACCATTGAAGTTAAATATCCTTTGTTCTTTCTTTCATAAATGTCTCAAAAAAGGAATTGATACTTATTGCCTCCAATGCCTTATCAACATCTATTCCTTTATTCCACTTATTCATTCACATTTCTTCTTCAAACAGTACTTAATATCTATTACTTCCCAAGTATCTGGAATATAACAATGAAAAGATAATAGACAAGGTCACTGCATTCACAGTTTACATTCCTTTGAAATCTTATTTTTCTCACTTAGGACATAACTGAAGGTAGTCTTAAAGATGATCAATATTCTTCAAATGGCCAATTCCATCAGTATCTTTTTAATCATCATCCTTATAACCTTCCCTTTAGCTATTACCTTGACTCAAATATTCTAAGTCCACTTCTTTCACAAGTACATTGTCAAGTTTGTTAAACAGAAACTTATAGTGGAATTCTCAAGCTCATCAAACTCACTGTCTCAAACCAAACTTGCCTTCTTCTTACACATCTTTTAACCAGCAACTCAGTCCTACTTTCCTGCTTTTATTAATAATGTAGAGCTCTCTTTATATCCAATCACCAGGTTGGGTCATCCTTTATGATTGTGTTTCCTCAGAAAGTTTTCAACTCTTTTCAATTCTATATTTAAAATGTCTCCATATCTGTTTGCTTTCAAATTCTTATAACTTCTTATCTGTAATACCACAAAGCGATACTCCTATCTACAATTTCCACCCCTTCCAAATCACCCAGCATCTCATTTCCAGATTAATCAATGGCTTCCCAATGTGACCAAAATGAAGTCAAGCACAGTTAAGGTCATTTACAACTTAACATGACTTCCTTTCCAGCCTAAACTCTTACACAGCCTACATTAGTAGTTTTTATCTTTATCTCCCTCCCTTTCTTGAAAAAGGATGAGAAAAATCCCTCCTCTTAGCTAAGGAGAGTCATATCCCTTCCCACCTCCTTGGGGACATCAAACTGTCAATAATCCCATCTTTTCCCTTTGAAAAGATTCAAAAGACAACCTTCTCCCTCTTTCCTGGCTCATTCTTTTGACCCCAATATAAATCCTTCTTCCAATCTAAATTTTCTGGTTTCCATTCTCTCGCCTACTCAAGGCTTTAAAGAGCAGTCTAAACTTAATGTTTGGCCATATTTATTACTCAGCTCACTACATCCTGGCTTTCTTTGCCACCATTAAAACAAACTACTATTGCCCAAGTCACCAAAACTCTCTTGATCCCTCCAAAAGACACTTTTAAGTTCTCTTTCCTGATCTCTGCAGTATCTCTTCACAGCTGACTCTCTCCTCCTTAAAATTCCCTTCAATCTGACATCACAGTGCTAATTTTCCAATTATCTCTCCGGCTATTCATTCTCAGACAAACTTCACAGGTTCTTCATCCTCTCTACCTACCTGCCTCTTACATGCAGTATTCTTTAGAATTGGCCCTCTTCGCTTCTCATTTTATATTCTGTCTATATAGGACTTCATTCAGTTTCACGGCTTCAACCACTACCTGATACAAACACAACACTCAGATCTTTAATCCAAGCCCAGATCTCTCTTCTGAGTTCCTGATACAGGTAGCCAATTACCTGTTGGCCATAATTACCCAGAGATGACCAATGACTACTTTAAATTCAACATGTCCAAAACAGAAATCCTCATCATTCCCCCAAATCTCCTTCTCCTACATCTCCTAGGACAATATGCATTTCTAACAAGATCCCAGATGATGCTAATGCTGCAAGCCCAGGATCCACATTTTGAGAATCATTGCTCAAACATATGTGCATCTTCCTACCTCCAGGCTACCAAGTTCCTTCTGCTATCTCCTATGCTATGATTATCTATGCAGCAGGCATGGTTAATATTTCACAGCACTCTAGCCTATTAAACTTGGATTCTTGCAACACAGCATTCCAAACACTAATTACCAAATGATAATAGAAAACTAGAGATGAAACAATGGTCGTCCCAGCAAAGTGGAAGTTTCTTGAGAACACTTTTCTCCGCCATAATCCAATAGTCACCAAGTCCTTTCTTCTACCTCCTAAAGTGTATCTCATCTCCCGTCCCTCCTATCCATCAACATTGTTACAGTATTCTTTCAGGTCCTTATTTCTCATATGAATTATTATAATTATTTAATGGCTCCCCATATCTAGATGCATCTATTCTATTATCCACATAGCCATCAGATTAATCTCTTTTAAAAAATACATGAGACAATGTCATTCTACTGCTTAAAAATAATAGCTTCCCACTGCTTTTAGGGAAAAAAAAATTAACTCCTTCATGATATGCAAGCCCCTCTATGATCTAGCCTAATCTACCTGACACTCTCTCCCTTACACCCTACCTGCTTCTCTCCAGCCATGCTAAACAAATACTTTAGTTCCCTGAATGGCTTATATAGCTAACGCCTCTATGACTTTGAACGTAAGAACTCTTATCTGGAGTGCCCTTTCCCATTGGCTAAATATTCATCCATTTAAGACTCAGCTCAGGCACCATCTCTTCCAGGAAGCTTTCTGAGTGACATTCATCCCCAGTTTGGACTAAGTCTCTTCGCTGCCAAGTACTCTCACAGCACCCCATGTTTAGTCTGTTAAGAGCACATATCACACTGCACAATCATTGTCTTGTTTATCCCACTTGATTAAGCTCCTTGCAGATAACAATCATGTCTTATGTTTGTATAGTTAATGCTAGGTATATTAACAGACACTAGACTAAAATTTAAATAAATACATTCCTTGCTATTCTCTAAACAGTGGCTCTCAAAACTCAGCATACATCACAATCACCTGGAAGACCTATAAAACCTGGACTGCTTGGCTCATCTCCAGAGTTTTAGAGTCAGTTGTTCCAGGGTGGAGCCCGACAAGTTTCCAGATGCTACTGATGCTGCTGGTCCCAGGAACCACATTTTGAGAATCAGTGCTCCAAATATACATTGTCTCTTCCTACCTGCAGGATTTAAAGTGTCTTCCAGATGCCTCAACTCTGCCTACTTCAATTCTATGAATCTTTTTAGATCCATCTCAAGTGTCATCTCCTTCATAAAACTTTCCCTAAACCTAGGTGAAAATGATCTTGCTCTTTTCTCAACTGCTATCAGGCTTTGTATTACTCACAGGATATTCATCATATAACTTATTTCAGTTACTGGCATTTTTCTTATATTCTCTACTTAAATAATGGTAAGAAACCTGTCTTAATCACTTCAATATCATCCTTAACAGAGAGCATGGTAATCAGTGAACAGCAGATAAAATCTACAAGTATTTATTGCTATGAATGAATCCCTATTGCTTGCTCCAGAGTCTGGGGCCCATGGTCTGTGTAACTTGCTCAAACCTCCTTGCCCAAGTTGACTTCCTCATACTGCCTCACCTCCTATGACATATGCCTGATTCTTCCATACTTGCCTGTCCCTCCCTTTGCTGACTGACCCTTAGTCAGCTTCCTCATCTTGTACCCTGAGCCATATTAATTTTTTCATCCACTATGGAATATAACAAGTGGAGAAATTTTCCCTTCACAACAGATGTGAATTTTAATTCTGCTGGCCATAAGACAGGTTCCCCACTTTTCTCTTTAAAAAAAAAAAGACTTCTTTGTCATAGAATCTGAACTAGAATGTGTTGTGTACAACTAACTCTAAGTATAGTTGTCACAGACAGTATTAAATTTAAGTTTTAGTTACAGATCATGGAGATGAAGACATAAAAAGGTCCTTTATAAAATTTAAGGCTGACTTAAGAAACAAAACCTAAAACACGTAATTACCTTTACACTGTATTCATATAAGCATCCAGAACAAAATCCGTATTATCTATTCTAACAAAAACAAATACAAAAAAACCTGGTTCAAGGAAAATTCCCAGTAGCTCAGTACTCACAGATTTTTGTACACATATATGCAATCTTCACTCCCCCTCAATGCTAAACAGTTTAAAACTCAAACTGGGTGAATGGAGGGAAAGACTTTAACACTCAGGGAAAAAAAAATAAGCTACTTTTAAGGCAGCAACTAAAATTAATACCTGTCAGAAAAGATCCTTGAGAGATTCAATTAAAGCTTATAAGCCTTTTTACTTTCTCTATACTTGAATTAACCAGATATTTCATAAATTAACTCTGTAACATCTGTTGACAAAAATGTAGACATGTTTATGATACTTAGTAAGAAAGATTTTCAAAAAGGGTGTTAGAATTTTCGGAACTGTAAGTTCAATTAACTGGAAAAATTAACCAGATCACTCCAAAGCCCGATTTGAGTCAATCAATACCTCATATGGCAAAGTTGAGTTATAGGTACTTGATACTTTGAAACCAGTGCTATATTAAACAGACCAAAATAACCCTAAAGTTGAAAAGCCACTGTCACCATGAATTATGTAAGTCCTAAAATGGTAATCAGGAGAATGAAAAAGAGAAGAGCCAAGAGTGAATTAGAAAATAAATACTGAAAAGGAAGCTGGAAAGAAGAGGAAAACAATGACCTGGCAGAAAATGATACCATATGGTACATCTTAAAATATTTTAAAAGATAAGGAAATACTGAGTAACAGGAAGATAAATAAGATCTAAAGGATGATTTCCCAAATTCAGTCTGTTTTTTTTTTAAAGGGGGAGTGCATCACAAGGAGGGTAAAAACTGCTTGGAAATCAGATCACTTTGCTATATTATAAACCAAAAAAAGCTACATCACTGTTCCTCAAAATGCATAGCTTATAAACGTAAGTAAAAACATTCTCTGCAATGAACAAAGATCTTCAAGATCCTGACCTTCAAGCAATATGCGTAACGAAGTTCCATTAAAGGACTAAAGTGCAATTCCTAACTTCAAAATAATATGCCAGTAAAAAGACTGTACTACCATTGGCTCTGATCTTCCTAAACTGTTTTCTGTACTGGTCTGGAAAAGCGTTAAGTTTTGTGACTCTGGGGACCAAAGTTGTCTTCTGAGCTCTCAAGTTGGTAAGGAAAAATGTATTCTACATATTAAAATCACAGATCATTTATTAAGTCTGCTCTTAATCTGGGTTTTAAGTACACCAAAAAGCACACTTATTCATTTGCCCTATATTTTAAATAAAGGCTGACTTGAATATTCTAATTTCACTCTCCTCCCTCACAATCACCACCAAATTGATTTCCAATGACAACCAAAATAATTTCTCTCTTCACTAATCCACCACCTATTTTGAAATACTTAAATTCTACATACAAGGTGAACTATCACACAATTAAAAGGTGCAAGAACTTACTCAACGTCAAACAACCAGTCTAAAAATCTTCTGACAACTGTTCAAAGACTTTTTAAAGAAAGCCTAACAACCGAATCACATGTTGGAATATCTGATATATAAGCAATGACACTTCGAACTTTTCCCACTATGTATACAATTCTTGATTACAAAGACGAAAAACTACAAGGGCTACCGGGAGCGAGAGAACCGGTAAGGTAACAGGCTAAAAGGGCGTCGTTGATTTCTTGGCTACAGTGACACAGGCGGGAGACACACCCCTAGCGTCGGTCTGAAACACTACAGCAGAGAATTCTACCTAGGGATTAATGTGAGGGTAAGGAAAGACAAATTTAAATCGCCATGATTCAAAAACAACCACCCCAAGAGAGACAGATACGAAGGCAACAAAGAAAATGAAAAACCCTTCGTAGTAAGGAAGCATTAAAAAACAAGTATCGCCAATCTCCCAAAACCAAGCCAGCCTATGTTTTAATGAATATACACCTTGGACCTTTCTGGTTCGCCGGTGCAAAGAGAAAAAAGCAGCAGCGAAAGAAACCCCGTAAGACTGCAAACAGCAGCGAAATGAAAGCTAACGGGAGAGGGGGCAAGTGGCAGGATTCCTGCCAGGACTCACTGCTTAAAAAACTGGATTGAGTGGGAGAAAGAGCAGCTCTGCAGAGAAAGTGGGTCTTACATAAAGCGCCACTGGCCACATATTATTATTTCCATAGGATTTCAGAATATCCTCGAACTTGAAAAAGAGAGTGAGTCTGGGGTGCACAGAGGTTCCACGTGGAGGAGGGTCGTGAGAGAAGTGAAGAGGGGCGACAAGGGGACAATGCCAGGCTGGCGGGGGAGGGGGACCGACAGGGGTCGAAGCAGGGCGGAATCCCGGCGGCCGTGACCGGGGGCGCCCCGCAGGGGCCCGGGGGCCGGCGCGGGAGCTCCGCCGCCGCAGCGCCGGGCGAGCCACGGTCCTGTCAAGCAGCCGGCCCACCGCCCCCGCCGGCCGCCAACGCACCCGGGCCGCTGCGGGCTCGCCCGCACCCGCCGCGGCAGCGGCCCGGGTCTCTCGAATTTTCCACTGGAGAGAGCCGGCCCGGGGTTTCGGGACTCGCCCCCGCACCCGACCCCGTCGGCGGCGGGCGGGGGAGGGATGGTGCATTGGGGAAGCCAGGGTCTCACCATTTTGCTCGGCGGGTCGGAGGCTCGCTTGCGTGGAGAAGTGTCGGCGCTCAAACGGGCTCCAGCAGGAAGCGGCGGCGGCGGCCCAGCTGCGGCCCTCGGGTCGCCCGCGGGCAGGGGGCGCGGGGTGGGGGAGGGGAGGCGGCGCCGCGGGGCCCGCGCCGGCCGGGTGACTGGGCACGCGAGGGAGCGGGCAGAGCGAGGGGAAAGAAATTAAGGTCGGGATTCGGAGACCGAGAGCGCGGGAGGAGAGACGGCGAGGAGGAGGAGAGGCAGAAAGGAGGGGGAGAGGGGAGAAGAGGGCCAGGCGGCTCGGGGGCTGCAGCCTCGCGCTCGCGCCAGAGCCGCGACGGACTCACTGCGGTGGCTCACGCTGACCCGCAACCTCAAGGCACGGAAAAGGGGGAGGGCGGGAGAGGGAGGGGAGTACCGAGCGCAGCAGCGCGAGGGGCGGAGGGCGGAGGGCGGGGGCGCGCGCGGGCCGGCGGCGGGGGCGGGGCTTTCGCGAGCGCCGCACATCCGGGAACCCGCGCGCCCGGCTCGGCAGCGGCCGCTGCGGCGCTCTGGCGAGCTCTGGTTGGGGAGCGCGGCGCGCGCGGACCACGTTCGCCCCTTCGCCGGCCGCCCCTTGCGTGCGGTGCGGGGGGAGCCGCGGGCGGGGGCGCGGACGTCGGTGACGTCGCGTGGCGGAACCCTTCCTGTCATGTGGCTGGAGGCGGGTGGGGAGGAAGGCAGGGCAGGCAGGGGAAGGAGGAAGTGCGAGTGTGCTCCGGGAGGGAGGAAGCCTGAGGGGTGCGCGAGCAGCGAGAGAAAGGGGACTTGGGTCCTGGAGTGGAAGCCTCGTGAGAGAGAGAGATGAGTGGTCTTAGAGTGTCAGAACCACCCAGATGACGCACCAGGAAAAGGGAAAATCCAAGTCCGGGGGCTAGGGGGAATCAAAGGTGTCTTTGTATCTGCGCACCGACTCGGACCCACTGCAGAATTGCACGGCGCATCAGGACTGTTGTCGCCCAGGTGCAGCACCCGCAGGCCCCCACTGTCGTGCGAATTGGCAGAGTCAGGAACCAGATTGTAAAGACAGGGAGGAGAGCAAAGCTGGCCGCAGCTTGAGGCGTGGGGAGAACCTGGACAAACAAGTAGCAGGGCTGCTTCCCACTCTCCCGGAGACCTTCCCACCCAGCTCTGCATTGTCGATAAACCCTCCAGTCTGCGTTTGGCGGGGTGCAGCAGTGTTTGTTTGTGAAAAATACCCGAAGATAAATTGCCTACTTGTTCTTTTTTTATGGGGAGCTGTATCCACTCTGGTGGCAATTACCTTCCCAGAAAATTCAGACTCCAGTAGGAAATGAAGTCCAGAAAAGCCAAAGGAGAAAAGTTATGTTCAAGAGAAGAAATAAAGCTGGCTTGAGAGGTGGGGTGAGGAAAACAACACATTTTGCAACTGATTTAATGAGTCATTCTTTCGGAAGTCTTGATGAGCGCGCGCATGTGAGGGTGTTTTCTGAATGATCAGAAACTCCTTATTGATAAATCCTTTGAGTAGTTTTTATAAAAAGCCATAGTGTTTTTAAAGGCAGCCTGTTGTTAATGCTGCTTACTAGAGAACTTTGTTCTTTTTCTGTGCTAATTATTTTGACACGATAAGCATGCATCTTTTCTAATAAAGGCTCAGGGCTCAGTGATGTACCCCGGGGGGGGGGATCTCTCTCTCTCTCTCTCTCTCTCTCTCTCTCTCTCTCTCTCTCTCTCTCTCTCTCTCTCTCATCTCTCAAGAGCTACTTTGGTTCTGTGTCAGGTTGCATTAGGAAAAGAAACAGTGAATGTATCAAGGAAAGGCCCAGAAGTTACACTATTTCTTCGACCACTTGATCTGAGTTTCTTGACTTAGATATGTTGCTATTTGATACTAATGTGTTACAGAACAGTTAGAGAAAAGTCCCTAACCTAAATGTGCTTAATGTTTTCTAGGTGTATTATTTTAAATTAGTTTTTTATCATAAAATTAAGACATACTCATTTTTTAAATATTTTTGGAAATAGGGTCTCACTGTGTTGCCCAGGCTGGCCTCAAACTCCTGCTGCCTCAGCTTCCCAAGTAGCTAGGACTACAGGCATGTGCCACCATGCCTGGCTAATTTTTAATATGTTTTTGTAGAGACAGAGTCTTACTATGTTGCCTCAGCTGTTCTTGAACTCCTGGCTTCAAGGGATCCTACTGCCTCAGCCTCCCAAAGTGCTAGGATTACAGGCGTGAGCTACTATGCCTGGTCCTCTTTTTTTGAAAAAATGTACTGTATAAAAAAATCCCTGCTCTCAACTCCACTTCTCAGAGATAATCACGGTAACTTCATTTGTATGTGTCCCTTGGACATTTTCAGTGAAAATCAAATTATCCTTTTGACTAAGGATTACATACTAAGGAATTTGAGCTATATGAAATACAGTAGATTTCAAGTAACCTGTGATTGTATTATGTTGGAGGCAATTTGGAGTGTTATGAATCCAGTGAGAGAAGTAAATCCAACGGGCACCTTTAAATGCCCTGGCTTTTTCCCCCAAGGCCAAAAAAAAAAAAAAAATGATGTGTAGCCATTCTTTTTATTTCTTTTCATTAAGGTTTGGTATGTGAAGCTTAGTATGAGAGGGAACAGGTACCAAATAGTCCTCCTAAAAGCATATGTATTTTTAAATACATATGTACCAACTTGTCCTGCTAAAAGCATACGTGTTTTTAACTAGATAAATGAAGAGGCCATGAAGAAATATTTGTGGCTTATTTTTTCCTAGACAACTTAGAAACCAAAAGATGATTATCAGGAAGTATTATGTCTGATCAGTTGAAGAGAGAGACACTTAAGACAGTGACACCAGTTACAAGAATGGTAACAGAGATGGTGGTGAGGGGTACCAGTGGTAGAAGAAAGCAAGGGTGAATATGAAAGACATGAAGCAAAAATGAACTGTCTGTGCAACTTAGTGGATGTGGGGAACAAAGGAGGCGGGAAAAGAAAAGATGACCAGTTTTAGTTTGGATGACAGAAAATAATGATACCGTTAAGAAAAATAAAGAAGTTAGGAGAAGTTTGGTTATTAAGTGAGAAGAGATGAGTTTAGATATAAAGATGCAAAATTTGACTTGCTGATGAACTATCCCAGTGGAAGCCCCAAAGTAGAAGCTGGGGTTAGAAAGAAATAGAGATGTGGAAATCAACTTCAAAAGGGAGTTTAAAACTAAAATCTTCAATTTTTTACTTTTTTAGTGATAGAAGAAAAAACCCCAGAGATAGTAACAGAGCTGCCAGGTGGAAAGAAAATGAAAGGAAAAGAAAGTTTTAAGAAAGAGTAAAGTTTACAGTCATAATTGACCATAGGCAGCCTCAGGCTTCAGTGTCTCTACAATTATTTTTAAGAAGTTAGAAATATCACAGGGTATTACATCATTTGGACACCTTCAAGATCATAGTGACATCCAGAATAAGCTGCCTTATTCTTAAAGGATTGATCACTGTCCTTTACTTATATATAATATTTAAGGGTTGCAAAAAAAAAAAAAAACAGATTACTATTCCTGCAGTTATTTAAGGTATTCTAGTATAGTATTACTCCCAAAATATTCACTGTTGTTCATGATTGTATTTATTAATGTCAACTAGAAACCAAGTTTGATTCTCATACTCTTCTCATACATAGGAAGAAAATGCCAATTAAAAAGGAGTCAATTAAAACCACTTGAAAGTAATGTCTGTTTCTTTTTAGTACACATTTGTTGTTAACACAGATTTAGAGGAAATGTCAACTTCTCCTAGATAAAATGTGTGCCCAATTTAAGAATCTCAGATTTAAGAATATATTGTACCTTTTTGCCGCATAGTTTTACACCACAAAATTCTCTTTTTAGTGGGCAGGGAGGTTGCATGGGGAATAGGTTACTTTGTTCCTGGAATCCTTTTTTTGTAGTTAGGAGAAAGCAGGAATGCTAGTTAGCCCCCTGCTCCAGGGTATGGATGAGAAGGGTTCCCTGGCACCTGAGATGGCAGGGGAAGTGGGTCATTCCCTTCTTGCTTAGCAGCAGAGGTTTGTGCCAAGGATTCTAAATTCCATCTTGGAAACTCATTTCTCCATAGAAACTATTTCACAAAGAGTTCTATAAACAATGGCCTTCCTATAAAAACCTACTTAAATTATAATGTAGCTGAAATTTTGCATATTTGCCATTAAAAACTCAATAGTAGAAAATAATATTCTTAAAAATAGTAATATTTATCTTAGTGAATTAATGGGTTTGGAAAGAATGTCCCGAGTATTGGATGGATTTTTTTCTTTAATTTTAAACATAACTACTTTTATGATGGACTTTATGCAACTTTTCCAATTCCCACAAGAGAATTAATAACATTGAATTTGTTCGAAATAAAACAAAGTTCTTACACTTACTTTTTAAAAAAAACACAAATTATGACAATTTTTAAATTAGGAAAGATTTCAAAAAATTATGCAATAAACTAGTTACGTAAGTTGTTTCTATGTTATACTCTGGACCAAAAAGAAAAGAAAAAAAAAGACTTCCCCAAATTTATTCCTAAACCTATTGCATCCACATCTAATTTCATGTGTTGGAAGAAAAACCCATATACTTTGTTAATGCTCTTTACATAATGAGCTTTATTCTTCTGTGCTAATTAATTTTCTGTATATGAGTATGATACAATTGGGTAATTATCTGTAATTATCTGCATAAAGATGACTGTTGAAATCAATAGGGAAGTACAGAGATCAGAGAGCATAGAAATGGTAGAGCCAAGCCAAAAGCAGAACTAAAGGTAACATCTACATTTCAGTAGAGGAAGGAGAAAGAAGTGATAGGAAAGGTGATAGACCATTTAGAAGGGCAGGAGACCCAGCAAGGATGCTGAAGGAGATAAGCTCAAGATCAAAGGTTGACCAACATTATCCAGCGCTGTTGAGTGGTCCAGTAGTATTGGATCAAAGAGGACCAAGAGAGGTGGAGGTGTGCAGGCAGTTGGTTTATATCCATATATATCCATTGAATTGTCCTAGATTATGTTTTGAAGTTGTTCTTCTATCCTGTTAGCTACATTTCAAGTGCTTGGTAGCTGTATACCTGGTGGCTACCGTATTGGACATCACAGAAAATTCTATTGGACAGCACACATGTATGTCCTTTACCTCAAAATATTTGTCAGCATCCACTAATGTTTATTATAAGGGTAAGCACATTTCAAATATAACAAGTTAATTGAAACTACCTTAAGTGCCCTTACTATTTGAACAAACAAAATTAACATTTCTTTTTTAAAAAAAGGAAAAATATATTCAAGCAATTGAAAATATACTAATATCAATATATATACACACATATATTAAAGAAAGACTGAACACAAACATGTCAAAGAATATTGGGGTTTTTTAATTAAGTCATTTTTCTCTGTAAGAAATATTGTTAGCACTTTTACCAAAAATGCATTTGTTCTATATTAAAATGTGTTGATCAAACAATATATTGCAATGTCAAACAATACATTGCAACAAGCATAATGGCAAAATTTAAATTTATAAAAATATTTTTAGCAACTTCATAAAATTTATAGCTAATTTACTTTAGGAACTTGTACTTTGTTTTCGCTAAAGATTTTTATTTTTTGCCATAATCCAATTTCCACATTTTAACCCAGCATCGATATTTAATATAGATTTCAAGTAGAAATCTATATTAAATTGCATTAAATCTCTCTCTGCAGAGAGAATGTAGTAACGGATATTTGTGTCGTCTCACAGCAGTTCATATGAAACCTTTTTTTTTTTTTTTTTGGAGACAGAGTCTCGCTCTGTTGCCCAGGCTAGAGTGCCATGGCATCAGCCAAGCTCACAGCAACCTCAAACTCCTGGACTCAAGTGATCCTTCTGCCTCAGCCTCCCGAGTAGGTGGGACTACAGGCATGCGCCACCATGCCCGGCTAATTTTTTACATATATTTTTCGTTGGCCAATTAATTTCTTTCTATTTTTAGTGGAGACAGGGTCTCACTCTTGCTCAGGCTGGTTTCGAACTCCTGACCTTGAGCGATCCTCCCACGTCGGCCTCCATATGAAACCTCTAGCAAAAGATTAGTATTTCAGTTTATATTTTATCTTAAAATAACATTTTCTAGTGCTGAATCAGGACTTTGTACATGCAACATACTGGTTGTCAGAGTTTTTCTCAGGGAATGTTGAAGGCAGACTGTAGTTTCCAAAAAGAAAAGAATACAAGCTACCTTTGAAAGGAAAGGAAATTGAGTAAACTAGGCAAAGAAGGTTGCTTTCCATAGAATATCCATTCATTAACTCAACTCATCCAATATTTGAAAAGGTATAATACTCCAGAATCAGGCTTACCACTAGAAAAGGGAACAGCATTTTACAGACTATAACTCATGTACTAGGGATTAATTGGTTATGGATGGCCCACCTCCGAAGTCCCCAGTGACTTCTCTTGGGAATAAGGAGGCAATGCCACTACCATGCCATTACATTATGGGCAAACCATAACTGAAGCATGCTTAAGATGGCACTTTCTGGGCGGGGGCAATATGGAGACAGTAGGGGACACCAAAGCTATAAATGAGGCATTAGGAACCTGCCTTTGCCTGTCCTTTACTTGCGTCATTTCCACTAGAGGGAACTACACTAAACATTGTACTATTATTTTTTAGCAAATCCATTCCCTCTTTTGCCGGACTCTTGATACAGGGTAATAGTTTAGTGATGTAAATGGAATAGCTCAATTCTAAAGTATTGTTGGGGGGAAAAACTATTGAATCATTAACGTGGTTATTATAAAAAATATTTTAAATACAGAAAAGTATAAAGGGAAAAACACCTATAATCATAAAACCATAATCATTGTTTATATTTGGATATATATCCAATCTTATGTATTATATATATTTCTATAATGAAATAAATATATATTTCTATAACATATTTTATATAATGTATACATATTTATTAATTAGGGTCATTGTTTTATTAAATACTTTTCCACTTAATATGTGGGAAATATTTGTCATATTTTTATTCTTTAAGAATATTATTTTTAATTTTATATATCCAAAAATGTTAATATATGCCTTAATTTATTTAACAAATTCCCTGTAAATTTTGATTTTGGTTATTTTCAGTTTTTTCCTATTACAGACAATGTTATGTGTGTGTGTGTGTGTGTGTGTGTGTGTATAGAACATATCTTTATAAATGTTTGTGCACATCTGATTTTTTTACAATACAATCATAGTGAAATTACAGAACCAAAGGGCATAAACATTTTAAGAAAGTTTGTGCCATTGTGTATTTCCATCAGCAGTATTCATTTCCCCACAGCTGTACAAACTACATATTGATGTTTCCTTTAAATGCAGGTTTTCTAGGTTTCTAAGCAACTGGCACCTCATCATAATTTGCAATTCTTGGTTTAATAGTAATATTAAACATTTTTCTTAAGTTTTGACCTTTTAAACCAACCACTAAGAATATTTCCTGTAAATTAAATGTTCATAGTCCACTTTTCTTGGGAACTTCTTGGATGTGAAGGATATGATCTCTTTGTTTGTTAGGATGATTTCCCCAAGTTTGTAATTTGACTTAAGATTCTGTTTGTGGCATTTTTAAAGTTGTTTTTTTCTTTTTTTCCTTTTGCCATTCTGTGTATGGGAGAAAATACAACATATTGATGACAACCAAAGAGTTCATATCTTTAATATATAAATATCCTTCTAGTTAGTGAAGAACTATTTTTTCTTATTATTAATATGTCTCTTCTATGCTGAACATTGCATATATATTCAATGGCTAGATTTGAAGGTAAAATATCTAGTAAATTACCAACAACTTTTTATTTACAGAGTGTGGATTAATTCAGGCTGACTTGACATTAGCTGCTTACTCTGCCTTCTATTGAATAGCTAATCCAAGTCATTCACAACTTTATTTTGACCTTAAAAATAAGCAAAACTGATTTATCAATCATTTAAAGAGGCAGCAATATATGTAAATATTACACTAAGACCACATAATGAACTTTCCTTTCAACTAAAACATGAAATCTTCAGAGATCAACAAACAGGTGAAGATACTATCTTCTGAAAATGTCATATGATCTTGGGTCAAGTATGTGTATTATGTTATAATTTGTACCAATGGTACACATAGCCCATATATGCATACGATTACAAAATATTCTATATGAGATATACATTGTTTTATGATTTTTCTCTATGTAAGCACATATACCACTTTCAAAATTACACAAAATTTTGTATCATATTTTTCTTTCTCTTCATAGTACCCTAAATAAAGTAATTGATAGAAAATAAAACCTGCCTATCATTTGTACATAAAGGTAAAATTGCAACATAATTCTTCTATATATATTCTATGAATACACTAAAATAATTTTCTTCAACAAAAGTAACATTATATCTAGATATAGGGAGCCTTATTTCCATTCTAGGCAGTTAATTCTCATTCTGTTTTCCTGGTGGAATGGATTCTTCCTTGTGCAATATTCTAAATTAGAAACATCTTTTACAAAAAAAAAAAAAAAAAGAATTGATTATATCAGTTCTCTTTCTAATGATTAAGATTGTCACAGAAATTTGTTTTTCTCATGGCAAACTTGTTGGAACCAAATTTAAAATATTCACTAGAATATTATCCATAATGCTATTTTTCCAGGAAATATAAGAGTACCCAAAAAAGATACTTGCAGAAATAAATATTAATATATACAAAATAATGTTGTAAATTGTGAATATACATTAAATGAGCCATGCCTTCTTATGCAAAATCATAACACTAAAATTAATCAGTATGCTTTAAAAAATAATCTGCTCTTTTGAAAATAATTTATAAATGTATGTCAGACATATGAAATTTATAATACTGTATATAAAACTTGTTTCTGCATGAATGGCAAATTGCACTAGTGCTAAAATTCTCAATGTCAGAGCTGGAAATTGCAGCATAGATATATTTTATGCATTTTATCAAAATGAGGAAGTTGATCACACTTCTAAAAAAATACTTTAAAAATTGTATATTTTTGAGTAAAAATGAAATGTTTGGGAAATAAGTTTTCTTTAGTGAATTCTGTGTGTTCTGTGATATTAAAGAGCATTTTCAAGTCCTCATAAAACCAGATAAGATCTCTTAACCATTCAAGTGACAAATTTGAAAGAAGAGAGATATTAACAGGTATTAACAGATAAGCAGATTATCTATCCCCAAAAGCAATTGAGTTCTAGGGCCTATTCCACTTGAGGCACAAATTTTGTCAATGGTGATTCTGCTTAGTTTCAATTAGCTTTTCCCATTATATGCGAAATTGCTGCCCATTTTAGTTCCAAGATATTACTATAATCATTACTTATTCCAGCTGAGCAGAGAAGACTTTCTCTTTTACTATAAAAGTATTTACAATTATTTAATAGCAGGCTTTATGTCCTTTCCCAGCATCACCATCAGTAGTTTTATAAGCAAAGCTTGCCAGGAAAAATAGAACTTTGCAAAAGCAAAGGGAACCAGGGAAGAGTGAAAGAGTAAGGAAACAGGAGAGCCCCGAGCTAACAATTGCATCCAGATCCTCCCAAAAACCTATGTTCCCACTGTATCGTTTCTAGTTATAACCCCTCCTTTCTTGCCCCTTCACTAATCTCAAGCCCTGAGCCTTGAAATCCTCAACCTACATCCCCTTCCAACCTCCTTTCTGGGCCCCCTTCTTTCCTTGCTTCTTTTCATGGAATCCTGTAAAGCACTGAAATTAGCAATTAGAGTGGATCTACCCAAGAGCCAAAAGAATGATTTTATTTGCAGAATACAAGGTACAGAAAGTACTTTAAAATTGATTGTACTGTCTATGATGTTGGGTAAAACTTGGCTATGACTGAATAAAATCTCCCTTTGTCATGGAGTTGAATAAATTGCAAAGTAAGAGTACTACCCACCATCATATATTGTAATCTGCTATTCATTACAAAACTATCTTGATGTTGTAGAAGAAAGAGCTTTCTCCTAACTAGGAAGTGTTGAACCCCATGTTCCTTCTTTAAATGTGAGTATATTTCTTATTTTTATGTTTTCTAAGTGATGTCAAAATGCAGGAAACTCTTCTTAATAGTATATGATAAAGTGTAAAATGAAACTTATTCATAGTGGTATTTGTTTTAAGTTAAACCCCAAATTGTACATATTCAAGGTCTAATTAGTAATAGATATTCTCAGTGTAGAGTAAAACCTCATTATTCTGGTATTCTGGACACCAGAGATGTTGAATCATTTGCTTTTAGCAGATGCTTTGGGAAAAAAGATTGATCTTGGAGACCAGGTACAAAAAAGTGCTGATGCTTAAAGGATATGTGTTTAAGAGTAAGAATTTATGGGGTTGAGATCATGAGAAGAGTCTCAGAAGACTGAAATCAAGCAGTGGTAGAGATGAGCATGTTCTTAAGACAGAGTGTAGAGACATTAGCCAAAAAGGAGCTACAGGATGTTTAGATAGTGGTGAGTGGGAGGATTAGGCACTATGAACACTGAGTTTAAGAATTTGCAACCCCAACAGAGTGCTCAGAACCCGGCATTGGTGGAGAAGGGTTGAGAGGTCTGAGACTGGCTGGTTAGCAGGGCATGAAGAATCATTACTCTATAGCTGGAAGAGCATGGGAATGAGTATTAACAGTTTATAAAAGGCATGGTTTTAAGCATTTTGAAACCCCTACCATATGCTGTTTTTAAGTCTTCTTAGTTAACTGAAGATCATTTTGTGATCCTGAGAAAAGGGAAATTAAGTGCTGGGGCTGGAAGATGAACTCAGGTCTGTGTGGCTCCAAAACCCAAGCTTTTCAGCACTATGTTATACTGCTATTTGGTGCGTAACTGTGATGTGCGTGTATGTGTGTGTGTACATGTGTGCATGAATTATCTGTTATACATTTCATTTTCTTTTTAAAGTAAAATAGGATCATTCTGTTTTGTAATTGTTTCTCTCACCAACTCTTGTATTCGTGTAACATATTAGGCTTTGCAGAGCTCTGGTAACAATGGTTGGAGGGACCCAAACCTAACCCTAAGAACCATATATAAATAAAAGCCAATTCCTTCCATAAAGAACAGTCCCAGAAGGTCATAGTAAAGCTACCAATGACTTGGATCATTAGTCTGTCAGATAGCAAACCCAGAAGTTGCTGTGAGAAGAAAGATAATGATCCAATTTCTCTGACTTTGTAAAAACAGTCAAATCATGGAGACATTTGGAGACATTCATGACCACAAAATCACCAATATTTTCTCATTTGGAAGGTTTGGGCTATTATTGTAGAACTAGCAGAAATATGATCTTCTCTACTGTTTTCTGAACTAGTGTTTCTACTCATTCGATGACAATATGTAACGGTAAACTTTGTAAAATTTATGATATTGGGCTGGGTGTGGTGGCTTAAGCCTGTAATCCTAGCACTCTGTGAAGCCAAGGTGGGAGGATTGCTTGAGCCTAGGAGTTCCACACAAACCTGAGCAAGAGGGAGACCCCATCTCTACTACAAATGGAAAAATTAGCCAGGCATAGTGGCTCACGCCTCTAGTCTACTCGGGTGGCTGAGGTAGGAGGATCTCTTGAGCCCAGGAACTTGAGGTTGCAGTGAGCTGTGATGATGCCACTGCACTCTAGCCTGGGTGACATCTTGTCTCAAAAAAAAGAAAAAAAAGAAGAAAAATTACACTATTGTCTATACAATAAATAACTATATTCCAAGATACATAGGAAGCAGATATGTATAGTAAGAAAATGAATTTTTAAACTATCCTTTTTTCTTTAAACCACAACCATGTTTATGGTCCCTTTGCTTGAACACACCCTCCTCCATAATACTGTTTTATTATTATATTTCAAAGTTGGGCTTTGTGATTATATAAAATAAGGCATTGAAATGAAAATATGAGTAGGAAAATGTTCTTAAAAATCAGTTTTTATTAGTCAAATCTCCAATTTTACAAGTTTATCTACTACTCTTTTAATGAAATCGCTGAAGCCCATTATAGAGACCAATAGCAATAGGCAGTTCATAAGTGAAAGAGCCTAAAAGATGAAACATATTATAAGAAAACATAGACCATGAAGAGATTTTTTTTAAGGGTCTTTGTACAGACCTCTTCTTCTATTATTCAGAAAATCTATGAGAGCATTTAGGGGTGGGGGAGAACAGGTTATAGGTTGAGACCTTTTTTTAAAGAAATTACTATTCATTATTAATAACATTATTATTGAACACAGCAAGAGACCTAAGTGATTTTTGAAATGCATTTAATATTGTTATTTCTATATTACTCTTTCAAATACAGAAAGCTAAAAGAAATACCTTCTTCCTCAAAATATTATCCTTAAATAATAATTGTTCACAAAGTCCATTTCGATTTGTTTTTGAAAGTCCTTCTTTAAGGGCTGGATGATAACAAGTTGTCCTATGGTGTTGCATTGGTTTTAGACATAAATTCATTTAAAATTTAGAGTATGTATTTGGGACTTTTGAGCAGGTCTGTTCTTTTACTTGAGGTGCTACCCAAATTTTGAAATTGTCCTAATTTTATAATGGTAAGGAAATTTTTTTAAATCAAGAAAAATTATTCACTCCTAAATACAAAAAGACTAGAACTGATTATAAAAGAAAATCTTAGCATGGCTAGCTTACATTTTTTTTTACAATGATAATATAGCTACTATTGCCCCTTAAATGTCACATAATTTTTAAAAACAACATAAAACGGGCCTCCACATTTGGAACAGTAGGTTTTGATGTCATAAAAATGTATCTCTATTATGATTTGTGTATTTTGAAACTATCAAGTGTATGTTTTTTAAATGGTTTGAAAAATTCAAAAGAAACACTTAGTGCTTGTGGTACTGTGGTTACTATATATGGGTTGAATCATATAGAGGGCTTTCTCATACTAATACAATTTAGTATAATGACACCACATTTGGAGGGTAACAGATGTGTAATTAAGGAGGAGAGATGTGTAAAACTGAACTCAATACAGTTAGCTTATTTCATTGTTCAAAAATGTATTAAACACGAGTTAATATAGGATGTTTACTTGAGGGACAGAGCTCTCAGAAATGCTCGCAGAGGCTGGGTGAAAATCACTCCGAAGCATCTTTAAATCTTACTTTAGTATTTTAACATTCATTCTTTGGGTCTGATTTCTCTTCCTCAGTTTTTTCAAATGTGTTTGAATTTAAGATCACTAATTGGTCGATACACTTATAAAATGAAAAAGAGGGTCCCAAGCCAGGACTGGTGGCATGGGCCTGTGGTTCCAGCTACCTGGGAGGCTGAGGAAGGAAGATCACTTGAGCCCAGGAGGCTGCAGTGTGTTATGATGGTGCCTGTGAATAGCCACTGCACTCCAGCCTGGGTGACAAAGCAAGACTCCTCTAAAAAAAAAAAAAAGAAAGAAAGAAAGAAAAGAAAAGAACAGGAAAAAAAAGGGAGAGTTCCTATGGAAGGATGTCATGGTGAAGCAGTCAATACAGTCTTTAAATCAAATAGTGTGTTTTACTAGTACAGAGGTTGGTGAATCACATCCAGGTCTTTTCGTCCTGTGTGTTGCTATGCATTTTCTCAGTCCTTTCAGAGCAGCAAACTAGAACTAGCCCCAATTTCTCCACTGTGTAGATAGAGCAATCACAACAAATTTTGGGATCCCAGTCCATTAGCAGGACATAAATATTGTTAGTGTAAACTTGAATTAAATATGGCTTTTAAAAACAAAAAAGGCTGGGCGCAATAACTCACACTTGCAATCCCAGCATTTTGGGAAGCCAAGGGAGGAAGAGCATTTGAGACCAGCCTGAGTAACATAGTGAGAACCCATCTCTACAAAAAGTAAGAAAAATTAGCCAGGCCTGGTGGTATGCTCCTAGCTATTCTGGAGGCTGAAGCAAGAGGGCTGCTTGAGCCCAGGAGTTTGAGGCTACAGTGAGCTATAATCAGGCTACTGCATGCCAGCCAGGGTGACAGAGTGAGACTCTGTCTCAAAAAAGAAAAAACATAAATATATATAGAAAACATTTCTCTCAAGGTCATAGTCCCTGTTTGGGATGCATTTTTCTTATCTCTGAAATAAGGGACTTAGATGAAGGAAGGCTAAGCATCATACCTTCCAGTTCTAAAGGTCTGTGTTTCGACTCTTTCTAATAAACCTTCTGAAACCTGCCAGAGCAAAACCAGGCAAACTCCAACAGCAGCCTCTGAAAGAAGCCCTTCTTAATTTCTTGGGCTCAGCAAATACTTTACTTCAGAATATCATTTTAGTTGCTGGCTATAGAACTGGGGCCTGACACTTTCATTTCCAACCTGAATCACATGGTTGGTTCAATGTCAGGGAGAACCAAGACTTCTTATTCAAGATAGACACATGAAAAGAAATTTAAAAAATAAATCTAGGGAATGTATTAATATAAAAAATTTCTCAGAACACAATGATTTTTAAAGGAGGGAATGGGTAAACTGCTTATAAAAGGATCATCAAATATTCCTTAATCACAAATTAATTATATTCCTGGGAAAAAGGCAAAACCTCCAAAGATAGCATTCAAAGAAGCCATTTGCAATTTCAAAAGAGCCTTATTTTTGCCCTGATGCAGCCAATAGAATAGTTGCAGAGGCCTTTCTTTTTTAAAAGAAGAAAGGCCCCTAGTAAATTAGACTATAATGTTCCAAGAGATTCTTTGGCAAAGAAATAATTTACAATACCTGGACTGATGGAGGAATAGGAGATAAATGGGAGAAAAAATGATTTGGATATATTTAGAAATAAAGATTTTCTAAAATAGCAAACACAAAAGAACTAGCTAAAATTTTATGCAATCATTGAAGGTATTTAAAGGTTTTGTCACCTTTCTTAAGACCAAATGATTTTCTAAATTTTAAAATTCAAAATACTTAATTTCTTCTTTATTTATTTAACCTGCACTAAATTATCATGTAATAATAATTTTCCTGAATATTTTATCAGCAATACAAAGTGACAGTAAATGTGTGGTACAACACCTCAGATTATAAACTGTACTTAATATACACTATCAAAAATAAATCCACAACCTGACAACCAATCTGGAATCTAACTTCTCTGTGGTGGAATTAGATGTGTTTTAATTCTAGATAATTGATTAGATTTAATCACTGATATAGAAAGCTAGTTTGCCAGCAGTCAAAATTATAACTGGAGCACATAAGAGAAAGGCAGCAGTGGAATTAGCGCACAGACTCGAATGTTAATTCACCCACATTCTGCCTACTGTCCCCATTCTCCTCCTGAACTACACCCCCATGTGTCTTTTGCATGCAGAGCTCTCTTGGAAGCCAGTGAGTGTTTCATGCATGGGAAATCAGGGGAATCAAAGCTACCTCATACAAAAGCATATGGTTAGGGGTTTAGGGGATGCTGAAAAACACTGCATATTAGCAGTCTCCCTGTGAGGACCTCATTTGACTATGAGACCCTCACATTTTGCATTTCTTATGCCCAGGGTGTTTAAATTGGTGGCCTCCATTCTATAACACCAGGGCTTGTTTTCACATTTAGCTCCCTTGGATTTTTTTTAACTGACTTTGACAAAAAAAAAAAAAAAGAGGGAACAAAATAGGAAACGAAGGCAGGGGGCGGGGAAAGAATAAATCATTATGCAGCTCTCAGCCTCCACAGGGAAACAGCAGTACAAACCCACAGCTCCAGAATTGTCAAGCAATGGGGCTGTTTGTTTATAAGTCACAGAATCAGTTATGTAACTAGATAAGTTAAAGAAATCTAGTGAATATGTGAGGGGCAGGGGAGACCAATACTTTCAAATTAGTCAAGAGACTTCATCTCTGAAATAGGTTCATACAGACCTTCTGTTTCCTTGTTTTTAGCTTATAAATTTAGGTTTTGAGTTTTATTGTACAAAAAGTACAGTGTTCCCATGTAGATAATGACCAATGCCCCTTCGTTCTTTATTATTAATATTTGATACCTTAAAACACTTTCTTACCATGGGAATTGTTAAAGTATTAGCCTGCATTTGTAAGGGAAATTGGAATAGCTTTTTATCTGCTGTCCTAGAATTGCTCTGTCTGATTTAGTAGGAAAAATATATGATCAATGGATTAGTTCTAATTTCTCTCCACCCTTTACCCTTATAAAGGTTTTTTTCTAATTGGTGGTTTGTACATTTTTTTTTGTTGTTTAAATTCGGGACCATATAATGTTTATAAAATAAAGACCTTTCAAAATATTTCCATGTAAATAAACATTTTTTAGATCTGAAACAGTCTAAAAATTTCAACTCTAAAGAAAAAAAGTTAGAAAATCAAGTGAGTTATCCAATATCGTTATATTGGATTATAGTAAATTTTGTAAATAACAAGTTACTCTCAATGAAGCTCTTAGATAAGAAATTTTTTATTATTTTTCTAACACCTACATTTATATTTAATACTCTTTAAAAATATGATTTTTTTCCTGAAAGGTTGCAGCCAGAATTCAGTGCTATGTTGGTAAAAATGGGAATCAACTCTGAAAGAATGTAATTAATCAATTTCTGATAGCAAATTAAACTCAAATTAGTGAGGTTGCAAAGTCAGTAAGGTTATGAAACATTGTTTTTCTTTCTCATCTAGCTAACTTGTTCTTCAATTGGGTCAGTTTAGTGTTATATGTTATTCCCTAGGGAAAAATCCTAAAGGAATTGATAGAGAACAATTATGTTTTTCACTGGGCAGACAAAATCACTGAATTCAGTCTCTGAGGAATCTTCTCAGGGTGTTTTCTGCTGATGGTGCCAGAGCCACATGACCAGGAGGGAGCTGCACCATAGGGACATGGTCCCCAGAAGGCTGCTCAGCTCTTGTACCTGCTACAATAGACCCTGGGGAAAAGGATTAAGTCCAAGTCAATTTTCAAGGCACATGAGGAACACCTATTTTGTTTTTGTTTAGTTAGAGTCTTGGCATAGAGCAGGATACTTAGTGGTCTATGTCCTTGTACTCAATTTAAAGGTAAGGCTGAGCTGATTCACGGTCTAGAGATGATAGTAGTGGAATGAGCTACAACTAAAAAAGCATATGTTCAGGGAGAATGTTTCAATAAATTATGTGTTCCTAGTTCAACAGCGAGAGTAGAGCCTCTGTTGTTGGAGCTTTGATATTTACCAGCTTAGAATAGTGGTGTGAGTTGGAGAAGGTCTCTCCATCCATTTTCTTGTCAGTGAATGTTAAACAGAGGAATATGAGTGAAAAATTAAAGGACAAAGGTGACTATCAACTTGAGATGGACTTCTGTGAATTGCTATTCAAATTCTTGGGTCCTTCTGGACTTTAAGACTGTATTGTTTCACAAATAGGCAACAATGATGATTTACAAAATGTGTGTGGAGATAAATTGTAGGAACAAACCTTTATTCACATCCATACAATGTGTGGGTTATAATTGCTGTTAAAACAATAACAGCATACAGAGGGGCCTACAAAAACTTTTAAATCACCTTTATTTTTTCTTGCCTGCTGTCCAAAAGCATACAAAAAGATATCATTTAGGAGAAACAGTCCGCTGGGTTCATTATGGCGGCAATTCCCCCAGACTCCTGGCAGCCCCCCAACGTTTACTTGGAGACCAGCATGGGAATCATTGTGCTGGAGCTGTATTGGAAGCATGTTCCAAAGACCTGTAAGAACTTTGCTGAGTTGGCTCGTTGAGGTTACTACAATGGCACCAAATTCCACAGCATCATCAAAGACTTCATGATCCAAGGAGGTGACCCAACAGGGACAGGTCAAGGTGGTGCATCTATCTATGGCAAACAGTTTGAAGATGAACTTCATCCAGACTTAAAATTCACGGGGACTGGAATTCTCGCAATGGCCAATGCAGGGCCAGATACCAACGGCAGCCAGTTCTTTGTGACTCTCGCCCCAACCCAGTGGCTCAATGGCAAACACACCATTTTTGGCCAAGTGTGCCAGGGTATAGGAATGGTGAATCGAGTGGGAATGGTGGAAACAAACTCCCAGGACTCCAACTCCTGTGGACGATGTGAAGATCATTAAGGCATACCCTTCTGGATAGACTTGCTGCTGCCTTCTGAGATGGCCCCAGCGAACCGGCTTCCAGATGACCTAAAATGACATGTCACAATAAAGTTCATTTTGGCCTTGCAAATCATAGAGCTAAGGAAGCCTGGGGTCTTGGGTGAATTAGAGATGGAAGTATATTTAAAAACAAAACAAAACAAAACAAAAAAAACAAAAAAGTATCATTTAAAATGATAATCACAATTGTAATACTAGCTTACCAATAATACTTTAAATATTGCGGTTAAACTTTCAAAGCACTCTTAGATTATGTAAGCTAATTTATACATTATTAGAGTTCTTTACTACACATAGCACATTACTCTAAGTTGTGAAATGGCAATAATGTATACTTGTCTCTTACAAGATGAAGGTGGGATGGATTTTAGACATTTCAAAGAATAGGTGTACTTCATTTCTGTATGTACAGAAATCCCCCTTATCTGTGGTTTTGCTTTCCGTGGTTTCAGTTATCCTAAGTACAGTACAATAAGATATTTTGAGAAAGAGAAAGAGAGACAATATTTATATAATTTTTATTATGGTATATTGTTATAATTTAAAATTTGTCTATTTTATTATTAGTTATTGTTAATTTCTTACTCTACCTAATTTATAAACTAAACTTTATCATAGGTGTGTATATATAGGAAAAAACATGGTATATGTAGGGTCCACTACTATCTGCAGTTTCAGGCATCTATTGTGGGTCTTGGAATGTGTCTCCTGTGGATAAGAAGGGACTACATACTTCAATACAAAGTTGAAAAGGCTCTCACAATATAGAATGCCTGCTAATTTGGCATAAAAATCACTAAAACTGAGTAAACTAAGTCAATTCTCAAGAAAGACTATATGTAGCTTTTGTTTCTTCAATAAAAATTTATAGAAGCATTTTTTAAGATTGATCCTAAACAACCTATCTCTCAAAACAACTTTTAACTGATAATTTGGGGTTGTGCATGAGTTCTCTGAGGGCAGAATTGACATTCCATTAGAATATCTTAGTTGAATTTTTAAGTTCAGAGAGAGAGGATAAGGATAAAGCCCTGTACAGGGCAGCTTTAGGGATAATTTCTTGGAGGTGTCTGTTTAAGGTGGTGGAAAGAGAATGGATGTTGGGGCCTGATTCTCTGTTGTTACTGAAGCTCTCTGAGCCTTGGTGTCCTTATCTATGAAATGAGAATGTTGCTTTGCAGAGCAGGTGCTCCGTACTATTATTGTAGGCAGGGGTGTTCAACTAAATGACTTCTTGGGTTTCTTTTAAGTGCCAGAATTAAATAATTGTAAAATAGATGAACCAATTTCCCTTCAATTGTGAGTAGTTTAAAACACTACCAAAGATGGCAGAATAAGTCATTAAAATGGCTTTTATAAAACTTTCTTCCTTTGGCTTTTATCAACTATAAATTAAAGCTACCCTATTCATAGTCCAAAGCTGAGGAAATAAGCTTTTGTAACCTGCTAATATTTTCACCCCAGGAAAATAATTGTTCTTAGAAAAAGCCAAAACGCTCCTACTCTCAATCCTACTATTTGAAGTATAAAGATTTGTTATATTTTTTGCCTGAACTGAAAAGCCAAGGACTGTTTTCAAAACTTTAAGTAATGATCAAATTAATCATTGTGCCATATAAATTTGAAGTTTTGTGTCACCCGAGGATGTTGATGGAGCACATAATAAATACTAATTAATTTTACCAACATCCCTGTGGTAAAAGCATTATTACCTTCCCTCCCTTTTGAACAGGCAGAGAGAGGAGGAGTCCATGAGACCAAGCAACTCACCCTGGGGATGTGTGGGAGAAGCCACTGAGCCAGAAAAGAGAACCCAATAGGTTGGAATCTGAGCCCTGTGTGTTTATAACTTAAGGAGAGTCTCATTCCTCATGTATAAAAATTTCTCTGCCTCCCTTTAGATTGATATATGAGGGGGAGTGGATTATACATACTACCAAGATCCCCCAAAATGTTAGCTATTTGTTCTAGGACCTGCAATCACAAATAATTTGTGGGTAATGCTAACACATCCATCTGTTAGATCTATATTTAGTGAGCTTTGAATTGTTCCTATCGGTGTATTAAAAATGGAATTTAATAAGAACAAGAAGACTGAAAGCAACAAGGAAAATAAAACAGATTTCTCCCTCAAGCAGATAAGTGGTTTACTGTTTATTGTGATTTTACTTTTGTATTTTTTCCCAACAGTTGTAACGGGTGAGGTAATTCAGGAATTATTTTGTGATCTTCTCCCCTGTCCTACCTCCTCAGTATAGAGAGGGCACTCAGTAAGGACTTAGTGGCTGAAATACAAACTCTTCCCAGTCATAGATTGACCAGTGACTAGTACAGAATATTGCATAATGGATAACACAATGTATAAACAACTTTACTCCCTTAGGCATTCAGTTAATATAACACAGCTGCTCACTTAATCAAGTAATTTGCAATTAGAAGAATCTCAGAAATGAACCAGAATTAGCCATGTTGACTTCAACCAGTTAATTTTAACAAATAAACACTTAGTGCTACTTCTTCAAAAAACTAAAAATTTTACAACTAGGGTATGATTTATAATTAAAAAAAACATATTCCACTACTATACAATACGTACATGTAACAGAATTCAACTTCTACCCCCTAAACCTACTAAAATAAAAAGAAAATTAAAAAAAAACAGAGATTGAATATGTCAAGAGTCAGCATAACATACATTTGTCCGAATTTTCTTTTCTTTTCTTTTTTTTTTTTTTTTTTGAGACAGAGGCTCACTCTGTTGCCCAGGCTAGAGTGCTGTGGGCGTCAGCCTAGTTCACAGCAACCTCAAACTCCTGGGCTCAAGCGATCCTCCTGCCTCAGCCTCCCGAGTAGCTGGGACTACAGGCACGCGCCACCATGACCGGCTAAGTTTTTCCATATATTTTTAGTTGGCCAATTAATTTCTTTCTATTTTTAGTAGAGACGGGGTCTTGCTCTTGCTCAGGCTGGTTTCGAACTTCTGACCTTGAGCGATCCACCCACCTCGGCCTCCCAGAGTGCTAGGATTACAGGCGTGAGCCACTGCGCCTGACCTCAAATTTTATTTTCTAAAATATCACTTTTCCTAGCCAAGAATAAATTCTAGAGGCTGTTTGACTACCAGTATTGGGTAGTAAGAAAAAGAGAATTCACCATTATTGGGTAGTTTTTTCCATAATAATTACAATACTGGTTTATTTAGCATCCATATAAGCTCTTTTTTGTCATACTTTTGGAGTTGTGATATATAAAATAACACCTTGAAATTGTTGACTATAATACAGAAAAATAGAATTGAATTTGGTCTTACAAGACAGGTTTCAACTTCAAATTACTGCAGTGCACTTCTGAAAATGAGCCTTGCAAGTGTTTTTCCACTGGAATATTTATGGATATAGTAATTTAGACAGCCATTCCCTAGAGTAGATTATGACATACCAATAGCTGAAAGATGAGAATAAAACCTAAAGTTTCCAGTTGCAACTAGAGAAAGACCAAAAAAAAAAAAAAAAAAACCACTTTAGTTTTTTAAAGAACTATTTTTGTTTTTTGTTTTTAAGATTGGTACTAAGTTTAAAAGATCCACACATTTGGAAAGCTGTCTGTATGACTATTTCTGATAGACCACATTCTTTCTTGTTTCTAGGTCAAAGTTAAATAATGCCTGAGATTTTAATTTTAGTTTCCCAAACAAGATAAAACCAGCTGAACTGCTTTATATTATTTCCTGAGCCAGGAATTGAGGCCAACAGTATTGAAAAGGTAACTACACATTGACTTTGTGTGTTTTGTAGGTTAATGCCAGCAAAGAAGGGGACTTGTTTGTCTTCCAAAAAAAATAATTTTGAAAGAAATGAAAGAGTCTTCATCTCACTATTAGTCATATTATTTTCCACTCCTTTTTCAGGAGAAGAATTTATAAGTGTCAGTAAAGTCCTTCATATGCAGAAATTACTGAGTTTAAATACATGCTAAATGCTGTTGCTGCTATTGATAGCTATATCTTACAACAGGATTCAAACCATTAAAATACATTTTAAGAGTCTTGGCAGATTAGCGTTCTTACAATCATCACATTTTAGAGACCTTTCTAAATTGCTTGGTACATGAAATAAGGAGCCTAGAAAAAAATTAGGCAAGATGGTTTCACTGGGCTGTTCTTTTCCCTCTGGGGCCTATTAAGTACTATACAAACAAAGCTGCCTCTCACTTCGCTTATACACACCTCTCAGGGAGGTGGAGCCAGCCCTCTAGAACTGGCTGTCTTGTCTTGAGCAGTTTGTTATTCACATTTCAGTGTTTTTTCTCACACTGTTTTTCATTCCATGATATCAGAGTATTTGATACTGATCAAGTCAACAGAAGGTAGACTAGGATGCAAGCATTTCAGACTAGAATGTTAATGCTGGGCATGTACCAGGACATTGGTACCAGGCATATCTCACTCATTGGCACCAAGTTGTATGACATCTGGGCAGAAAAACATTGTTTAGAAATGTCTCTTTACTTTCCTGTCAGGGTTACCATGGCTTGCCAGGCCAAGCATTGAACAGAGATGACAGGAGCCCATTTTTAAAAGCCACATACTTTAGAGGACATATGCAGAAGCAACACGAGTTGGCATCTTGTCATTTACAGTCTTGTCCAGGTACCAATGTTTATCCTAACCTGGAGGGGGATGGTGCCAAGGAGCTTGTGTTTACTTTGGCCTCATAAAATTCATGCTTGGGCAAATCTTAGGGGCATAGAGTCGTCTGCACGTTCATGTGTAACACCTACTACTGTTAGTAGGAGATGACCACATATGATGAAAAGAAAACATGCCCTTTAGAATTGAACTTAGACCTTGGGGATGAAAAGATCTCCCTAGCTAATAGCAGATGGGAATTGCAGAGTTTCGAATTTTCTCCCTGCTGACCTGACATCTTTGAATTTGGAGAAGCAAAGCCAGGTTCATTTAGGGGTAGCAGAGAAAAAAAAAATTGTTTTGAAAAAAAATGTGATTATAAATCAGGCTTTTAAATTAAGTCACTGTAGTCCCTGCCTAATTAGATCATGAAAACAAGTTCCAGCTCATAGTTCTTAGGAAAGAGAAGGTTGATAGGTTTATTCTTGTTTACTACTTTCAACCAAACACTCTTGATTAATTTTTCTTAAAACAATAAAATCTGACTCACCTAATAAAATTAGACTTATCTAATAAAATAATACTTCAAGTTGGGGATCAATTTACTTTTAATTTTCAGGGATTCATGGTAAGGGGAAACAGATGTTCAAAATAATCTGACCCACAGAAAAACATAAACTTGGACTTATATCCCATCACTAACCTTCTTGACCCCAAATGGTAACAAGGGGCCAGCTGGTCACTGAAGTTGTGGATGGAACATCATGGGAAGTGCTGAAGGGAGACAAAGGGTAATCAAAAAGCATAATTCTTTCATCTAAAGAAATGTATAACTGAGTCTGAACGTGTGTCCAAAGCATATGGAGAAATTTATGTTTACTTTCTTGCCTTGGCCTTGTCTCTCCCCTTTGAAAAGGATAGTGAACTAAGTGGTATGGAGGAGAAAAAGCCAAGGTCCTCAGTAGTCTATTAAAGAGGGTGTGAAAAGAACTCTGAGCAATCAGAGTCCCTAACTACCTTGAGACTAAGATAGAAATTAAGAAAACAAGCACTGAAAATAGATAAACCTCAGCCTGTCTCTTGAAATTTCTAAGACTTTGTTTTCACATCTGTAAGATGGGAGCAATGATGTTACTGTCACAGGGTGATTGAGGAACTCAAACAAGATAAAATATATAAAGAACTTAGCACAGGCCTTGGCAAATCACAAGAGTTTAAATAGACAGTAGTCTTCGTTATTATTAATGATGAATAGTGGCTAATATCCATTTAATACCGAATATCCTTTGTATGGGATGTTTCTGACTCTCTTTTCAGTATTTATTGGTGTCTCAACTGACCATGGGGAGTGTCACGTAAAACTCTATAACCTCGGTCAATTTCTGCCTGGATTCCATCCAAAGACTGACGCAGCAAACTGTCCCTGCTGGAGACGTGGGGGCGGGGGGTAAGAGGGTGAAATATCAAGCCATGTTGAGTAAGGATTACAGCCAGGGGCAGGTCTTAGCCAAGTCAGAGCCACTGCGGACACCCCTTGGCTTTGCACCCTTTGGGACTGAGTTCTTTGTGCCAGACTAGCCTGTGGGTATACCAAAGAAAGCACGGGAGTGTTTTCACTTTGTTCCTCCCAAGGGTATGCTAACTCTAGGATTGGAAATCTCAGGCACTTTGCTTTGGAATGATGTGTTGCTCCAGTACAAAGGACAACACGGTAGCTAGTTCAGACCATTCCATGATATGAGAGGTGATAAGCCCTGCCTGAAACAGGAAAACCCTCAGAAGTGAAGTCACAAATGCTTCGTTGTCATGGATTGCAACAAACATGCGCATGTGTAGAAAGAGATAAGTGGTAACACGTCAATCTCCTGCCATGTCAGTTGAGGTGATGAAAGATATGACAGTCTAAGAGAATTAAGGGTAAGTGGTTGGAAAGAAAAGCTTAGTCCTGGAATTAGGGACGCCCAGGTGAAGAGTGCCATCGTAGTGTTCCATTATTTTTACACACCTGATTAAGATTTGGCTTAGGAATATCATTGTAAAGTGGAAATCTTGAGATAAATCTGGATGTATGTGAACCAAACCGTGTGCAACTTAGAGTGATGCAGAAAGAAACTTTTCTACTTGTGTTTTGATACAAATTAAATAGAAAATCCTGTATCTTATATCTAAGGGTGAAGAAAAGAAAAGTCTGGGGGCCTTGATCTCTAACCTTTGAAGACACACGCCAATAATAATTATCAAAGGCATTTGTTTCACTCTATAAAGTTAAGAAGGTAGGCCCACATGCAGATGTCTAAAATTAGACGATATGCAGGTGTCATGGATGAACAGGAAAGCTTAAAGCCATCCAATCTGTCCTGCCACTAGTACCACCTAGTGGTAGCCAAGAAGATGTGTAATTCTAAAATTGCTTTAAAAATTATAAAAGCAACACATCAACAAAACTCATGGTTAAAAACAATTGAAAAAAATGCACAGGGGTTCAGAGCAAATTACTCTGGTCCTGCAATTCCAATCTCTCTCAACTCCACTATTCTTCCATTTTAATAGTAGCCCTGCCTTCCTCATGCGTTTCCTCAAATTTCAACCTCTCTGCCCCATTCTCTCTCTCTCTGCTGCACGTGGCTTTTAAAAACATAAATGGAATCATTTAATCATACATTTTATGGGGGTTATGTTAATGAATATCTTTACACCTATTTCCTAGCACAGTAGAAATGATTGCTAATGGGCCAGGACAGGATTTGTTTACAAGCTCAAACATCAGGTCTGCTTTCAAATTCTGAGCTGAGGAGTTGTGTGACTATTGAGTTCCTGACTCAGACTGGCCTTTATCCTGCGTGGCCACACTGCCTTCTCCTCCTTCCCTCCTGCGCTCCCACCGTCTGCTGCTCACCTCTGAGACCTCTGCCCCCACTGGCCTGCTCCTCACCTAACTTCCTCACCCCTCACCAGTGCAAAAGCCTCTGTTCTCCTCTCCCTGCCTCCAAACTGCCGCTGGGAAGATTGCTCTATAACACAAATATCGTTCTGTCATTTTATGTTGAAAAAATTCTTCTAGTTCCTGCTTTCTGTGGAGCTAAGCCTAAATAGTTTAGCATGTGTACAAGGCTCCTCGTGGCGTGGCCCCAACCCACGCCCTTTCTCCCTCTGCTCTAGCCACGCAGAATCTCTTCTTCCTCCACAGACCAATACCCTGCAGGACCTTCTCCATGCCTGCAATGTGCTTTCTCTGTGGTCCTCTTCATTAGGTTCTACTCAATCCTTAAGATGCAGCTCAAATATCATCTATGAAGCGGCCTTCAACTCCCACAGGCTCCTCCTCTCTGCTTTCATGTATTTTATCTCCCCTTCTAGTATAGCACTTATCTCAGTTTATGATAATTATTTGGCCATGAGCAACTTGATTACTTTGCATCGGCACTTCCATCAACCATCCCCTGCCTCCAGGGTACCTGGCACATAAACGCTTTTCGAATGAATAAATGAACATTAAAAAGAAGGACTATAGTGAGTAAACTCTAGGGCGATGCTTTCCAAACTTTAATGTGATGAGAATCACCTAAAGTGCTTGTTAAAATGTGGATGCTTTGCATTTACTCTCAGAGAGTCCACTTGATTTAGCAGGTCTAACAAGGTGGAGCTCAGGAATCCACACTTTAACAAGCACCCCTGGAATGGCCTGTGTGAAGCCCTTCCCTGGAATGCCAAGCAAATCATTTGGAAAAAAGGCAGAGAACATTTGTTCCTCGAGATGGCATACATTGACGAATGCGCTTATGCCCGTAAGAGATCCCTGGAGGTGGTTGTTCTCGGCGCTCCTGAGAATAAATAGACACCAGCCTAAGTTTGAGAAAACCACAGTGAAGCGAATTCCGTGAAGACTATAAAGAAGCATCAAGTTCTGGTTCAGAGGGCTGGACTGTTTCTTTTTAAGGACAATTGTCGTCAACTCCCATATGTTTGTTTTGTTGGAATAGTCACTGTTTAGCCGGGCCCAAGCTGTTTTCATTAAGACGTTGCATTTGTGTCAAGCTTCTCTTTGGATGTTCTCCAAGCATTTTAGCAGATTTAAGCCTGCCTTCCCTCTCTCCCTGAGGGAGGAACAAGCACAAGTTCACGCCAACTCGTTAGGGAGGCATTGCTCAAGAGCAGCTCCCAGGGCAGCAGATGCAGGCAGGAGCGAGGGTGGGATCCTCCCCAGCCCCCTCCCCTCTGCGCTGTCTCATTTTCCCCACCCACCCTGCCAAATGCTCATTATTGTCTTCAGCAGGTGGCTCCCACCCCTGCCTTCAAGTCTGCTCAGACAGTTTCCCTCCCAAGATAGATAAGTTCCAAAAAGATTCACAGGTTCTAGACAATGCAGAACTGCCAAGGATCATGTTGGCCCAAGCAAAGCCTCCGTATAATTAATCTAAGGGATTTTGCAGCGACAATGGTAAACATGGATTAGGCTCTTGTTCAGAAGGCACAACCTTTAAGCAGCGGATGTCCACTAGGTGCAGAGCACTCAGTCTCCCAGAGGGCCAGGGGCTCCAACCTTAGCTACCTGGATCTGCCTGGAGTCACCCTGACTCCTCTTTCCTGTGAAGTACCTTCCCGTGAACGACTTGTCAGCTCTTAATCTTGCATATTCCTATAGACTCTGATTGCTCATATTTGTGCTCAGAGCTAATGAGGTTAACTCAGTTTCTGTTTCAGGTACTTCTCTGACTCTACATTTGCTAAATTCTTCCTTCTCAATCATGATCTTCTCAGCATCCTCAATTTTCAGCTCCATGACTCCAGACTTGAAGAAGACACCACCGCAAGGCCAAAGCAAGACACACAGGTACTTGACGCAGACCATCTGAGGGAGAGATGAGGAAACCACACTGGCAGCCACCACTTGGGAAGTCTGGTTAGTGATCTAGCCCTCTGGGAATATTTCCCAATGCTTTGCAGAGATGGTCTGACTGTGACAGCTTGATTTCTTGCCTCATGGGCTACTTTGCATTAGTGTCTCCATGTATGTTTGTATGTTTTTAAATAAACATACAATAAAATTAACTGTGTGTGTCTGTGTGCAGGTGTCTGTGTGCAGCTCTGAGTTTTAATACATCTATAGATTCATGCGACTACCACCATTATCAGGACGCAGAACAGTTCCGTCACCCCAGAAAACTCCCTTGTGATGTCCCTTTGACTGTACTCAAGCTGTATCTTAAGGTCTTAATCTCATTAAAATCTCCAGGGAAAGGCTAAAATCTATGAAAAAGAAAGATAATCTGTATTTAGTTATTTGAAGAAATTTGTCATTCAGGGTTGGATTACTTCTTTAGGGTAAGGACAAATTCCCATGACTCCAGCCCTATGTGGGTGCTTAGGTGGTCCTCCCAGGCAGATTTGGTTAGCTATTCCCCCTACTCAGACAAGCAAGAGCTATCTAGCTCAGGAAAAAATCTCTATCCTGAGTGAGAATCTCATGATTAAAGGTTATGTCCATCATACCCATTCTTTTGGATCTAACTAATATGAATCCAAAGTCATTATGCTGTAGCCATGAAACTTCTGAAAATAAACTCTTGGTGTGGGCATATGAATTAAATTTCATGGTGTAACCATCTAGATTTGGGAAAATTAAGGACCCTACACAAACACACACACACACACACACACACACACACACACAAACACTCACACAGACATAGATCAACTTCATACCAAAACACAAGCCTAAAGAATAGGTTAAGATTCCACCTGGGTTTTGAGTTAGAAAAAACCCCAAATATTAGTATTTTAAAATATGTATTTTTGTCAGAGAAAGTGACTGATAAAGGCAAAGGAAAGACCAACGGTTTCAGCCTTGGGAAATTCTCAATGCTCCTATGTTTAGTGAGTTTCTTGAACTTTTCTGTACTTCAAAAAATATTCTCGTCAAATAATTGTGACATTTCAAATTCTGCTCAAGCAAGGAGGGGGGTCACCACTTACACCACTGTTACCTCTTGCGCCATGGTCTCTTTGGGGATAGTCATTTTAGTGGGAGGAAATGTCAACTTCTGGGGCTGTTGGAGACCAAGGGGTTTGTAGACTTATAGAGGAGGGTAGGTGTGTTGGAGTCATGCTGATGTGGGCTTTCATTCAGCCTCTTCTGCTCACATTAGCCATGTGACCTTGGGCAGGTGGCCTAACCTAATATCCTCATTTTAACATATATACTTCATAGGGTGGTTTTGAGTATTTAATAAGGTAGTGTATCCAACAGGTACTCAATAAATGCTAATTTTCCCTTTTTTCCCCAATTCAATCATCTCTCTACCTCCAAATAGAGCCTCGCCCAAAGCAGTTCAGAGTTTATCTTATTTTTTAAGATAATGAGAGAAAAAAAGGTGGTTTAATCCTTCTCCTAATCTATCCCATGACCTTTAACTTTCCCTGGCCAGAAACAGTTTCTTAGAACTAACGTCAAATCATTACTTTTTTCTTTTGGCTTCGTTCCACTGTTCCTCTCCTCAGCAGGAGAGGAGAGTAGCTGGTCCGGATTGCCCAGATGTTGGAGATTAGGAAAGGCCAGGCAAGGTTATGCTGCAGTAATGAACAAGCCCGAAATCTTAGCAATGGTTTACAAGAGTTTCTTGTTCATCCAAAAAAAAAAAAAATGGATTGATGCAGCATAGAGGGACAGGTAAGGTACACAGCAAATATAGCAACATGTTAATTGTGAAATCCAGGTAATGTGTATGTGTTGTGGGTCTTTCAACTTTTCTGTACATTTCAACATTTTTCACAATAAAATGTTGAGAGAAAGGTTTATTTCTCAGGTCCAGCAATGGGTAGCTAGCGTACCCCTCCACATCTTCTCATTCCAGGACCCAGGATGATGGATCATCTTGCAAGTGGCTGGTGGCCATGGCACAGGGAAAGAGCTCTGCTAGGTATTGCACAGACTGTGGGATGTTTCAGCCTGGAAGGGACATATGTCACTTCTGCTCAAACCCTATTGGCCAGAGCTACTCACACATGGCCACCCCGCCCCCCAGGCCATGGAGGTCAAATCGTATCATGTGCCCAGCTGGGGGAGGACTGGCAACATTGGGTGAGCAGCACAAGTGATTGCCCTGACGAAAATAAACAACTTCATAAACTCCTTCAAAGAACGACATATCTTAGCACCATCATCGTTAATAATGTTAACGAGACAAATTCATGGCAAGCAACATCAGTAAGAGAATCCAGAAACTTTTTCTTTGTCATCTACTTTCCTGCGTTTAGTCTCCTTGAAAGGGAATAGGAGAGAACTTACCCGCTAAAGGCTAATATATTCCAAACTTCTCGCTGGCTGGTTTTTCAGCCAGCCAGCCAGTCAGCCAGCCAGCTAGCCAGCTCTTTCTAGAATCTCATCACCTTTTTATTGAGTCAGCTCATTTTCACTGAGTCGGTAAGAAGATGTGGAAGCCGTCCAGAGAACTTACGAAAAGCAGAAGTTAGGTAGAGGATGGTGAAGCTTTTCAGAAATGGAGTAATGAAATAAAACATTTGAATAAACAGTATTTCAAAATTATTCTTGACTTAACATTTCAGAAGAGTCAGGAAAGACATCATAGCTGAGGTGACATTTAAGCTGGCACTTGAAGGCGTTTGCTAGGTAGAAAACGGAGTAGGGCATTCCAAGCAGAGGGAACAGGCTGTGCAGTGGCAAGGAGACGGCTCAGGCTTGGTATATACGCAGGAGAATGAGAAATTCACGGTGGCCAGAGACTAGAATGCCTGTTAAAGTACCAGCACAGGACCACAGATATTATTATATTTTTCATTTGTTAGCAAGTGGGGAATGGAATACCCTACTTGTTAAGGGAAAATTTTAATTAGTCTTATCTAGTGCTCTAGCAGTAGTAATATGACTTCAAAGAGGAAAGATTGCAAGTAATTTGCTGTATATGGTACTATAGGCAAACAAGTCTCTAGAAATGGAACACTTCTGTTTATTGGCAATAATTTTTAAGTCATATATATATTTTTAATATGTTCACAGTAATTTTCTTTGGGAAAGGCAAGTGATCCACGAGGCTGCAAACAGATTAAGGCAAAACCACCAGCTTATAAAAACAAACACTGCAGAAGTGTGGGCAGGCAATGATGTGATTTTTAAACGAAATGCATTTGTCAAGAGGGAGATGAAGGGGAGAAGAAAAACAAGGAGCATTACACATGACATATCATTTTATCTTAACACACTTCGTGAAGTGGATATTATTATCACCATTTTATAAGTGAGAACACCGGAGATCAAACAGTTTCTTCCAAAATGAGCTGTTTAGACTTGAGCCTTATTTTTCAACCCCTGAGACATTTTTCCTCTGTGAAATGGAGCCCTTCTAGAAATTTTGACATCATTCTTGATCTTTCCCAAATGTTAAATTTTCTGATTCTGTCCTGATGTCTGCATATTACTCAAAATGGGGTCTTTATAAGAGAGACTTTATGAAGCCTATTTGCAGAGAAAGTCTTTTCCTAGCATATCTTAAAATATACTTTAAACTATTTTTAAATAATTAAAAATGTTATGTCTACATGCATCCTTTTTTGATATACAAATAGAGTATAATCTTTGGCTAGTATTTCAAATCCACGCATGGAATATTTTAGGAAAATGAGTTTTATTCCTTTAAACACCTTCAGATGTTCCTCTTGGCATTTTAAATAATTTTGTTTGAAAATGTATTCCTCCCTTTCTTTTTAAACAAAATGTACCAAATGATGATTTTTACATGCCAGGCACTGTTCTAAAGGTTTAATATATGTTATCTTATTTAATCCTCACAACTATTCTATGAGGAAAATACTATCATTCTCTCCTTTTTCCAAATGAAAAAAATCGAGGCACAAAGATATTTAGTGACTTGCCTATGACCACACAGGTAATCAGCAGTTGAACCAGGATTTGAATTGAGGTCTTTTGGCTCCAGAATCTGAAGTCTTAAACACTGAACCATGATACATTACTGAAGAAAATGGACCATCTTCCTAAATGAATCAAGGCCATATTATGTACATCAATTTTTATTTGATATCTACAGAAGCTACAGTGGCTTAGTACAGGATTGTGTACCTGCAGTATGGGACGTCCCTATCAATTATACTTTTGACTTTCTTTGTCTGTTTTTTATATATTTTTTGTCCTCCCTTTCTGAAAAAATTATTTTCCGTATATTTACCTCTACAAATTGTCTTCTTTCCTTTAATTGTTCTGCTTCTAATTTCTTAAGAGCCAGAAACCAGATTACCCCACATGTTAGAACTGTGTCTAAAACAGGAGTTATGAGGCCTTGAGAGAAGACCCAAGCCTTTAGTGAATGGACTTTGTGACATCTGTGACAGGGATCTTTGTTTTTTGGCCTGTTTTCTGTTCTCAACTGTGATCCAGATAGTTTAGATGACTGGATAAGTAACTTCTCAGTAAGCGAGGTGTCACAAAATATAAACTCAAGGCATTTCTATTCTTCCACCTGTTCAAAAGTGTTTTAGTCACCATCATAATTGGAAGGATGGCCTAGTTCCTCAAGCTTCTGGGTAGCCATCTGATGCTTAGAAGTAGAGAGATGTGGCTACAACTAGTATAAAAATAGCCCTTCCAGATGGCTGAGGGGCAAAGTTACAACTCAGCAGCTTGATATAGCTGAGCACTCAAATTTTGGAGTAGGAGGAGAGCTATGTGAGAAGTAGCCAGAGAGGCTGGGCTTGAGTCCAATCATAAGTAGAACAGTATATGCCAGGAGAGATCACTTAACATGGCAGATTAGCTGTTAAGATTTTCTGTTACTTCATCTCCATCTCCTTCCCACCTCCCTGGATTCAGCCTCACCTCTGGCCCCAAGGAACACGCACGCACGCACGCACGCACGCACACACACACACGTACACACTTTTTTTTTTTAAAGGAGTATAAAAAAGAGGTAAAAACCATAAATCTTAAAAGGTTTTAGAATTCCACTAGTCTAACTCCTTGTTTTAGAGACGCACAAAAGGAGACAGAGAAAGGTGAAGGGATCACTTAGGCTCAACCAGCGTTTGTGGGACTCATACACACCGGCTTCCCAGCCAGGGCTCATCTTCCCACTCCTCTGTGGGAGGGCGTGTGCGGTGACACCAGGCCACATTTCCTCCAGGCCTGCTTTGACTCATTTTAAGCTCTAAATGAAGCCTCTTGTTAAAAAAAAAAAAAGTGTAGAATATTGCAAAGGCTGTGATATTTCTACCACCCTCCAAACAAATACGAAGGCTCCGAGAGATGAGTCACTGACTTGAAACCTCTTGTTTCACAAATGAAAATATTTACTAACCAAATGTTTAAAATGTGTAGTTCTCACTTTTTTTTTAACCCTTCTAATTTCTCTGCATTTCTATTGGATTTTCTGGAAGAAAATTTAAGTCTCTGTAGTAAATTCAATGTTTTAAATATCCCAGTGACTGTTCAAATAATTGAGTGTTGTTTTTTTAAAGTAGGGGTAATTAGGAATGGGTCAGTGCTTATGTTTAGCAGTTGTAATAGACATTTTTGAAAAACAAGCTGATTGAGAAACATTCTGCTCTCTTTTAACATCATTTATGATTAGCCCAAAGGCAAGGCATTGCTGTTCCCTGGTGGCAGCACAGCCTCATTGCAGGGAAGCTACTTCGAGGTGGAAAGGGTTTTGAGTGCCAGCCTTCCAAATCCGGTTCTCAGTTATGCAGAGACAATAAACCTACTCTATACAATTCCCCTATTAATCTTGCATATTCTTACATGAGGCATTTACAGGTAGCAAAAAAAAAAAAAATTCCCAACTAACTTATTCCAACACAATAGGACTTGTGCTGCCCAAGTGAATGTTACGATATTGCTAGAAAACAGTACGTTACTTTTTAAGAGGAAGTTTCTTTCCCTCTTATGGAATTTATCCTCACACTGTATGGAGTGCAGGCTTTGTGCCAGGTACCTTGTGGTGTCCTGGGAGCAGGCAAGGAGGTCTCAACTCTGATGTACACACACTACTATAGCACCATGCTCTCCTACTACTGAGCTACATAGCTGACTGACGGGGAGGAGGAACAGAGCGAGGATAGGGACAAGCATTTTTTGACTGCTGGGCCTGTGCTAGCCCTGTTAGACTTGACTGGAGCAATCCTATTAAACGGTCATACTTGATCCATGAATAAGCAGGTTAATTCTACTCTAGGTACATCCCCCTCACCCTGGAATGTAGAGACCTGAGTGGAGCTGGCCTGAAGCAGAGGTCCACCTAGACAGCTGCTACCCAAATTAAGAATGCAAGTCAGGGCTGGGCGTGGTGGCTCACACCTGTAATTCTAGCATTCCGGGAGGCCGAGGCAGGAGAATTTCTTGAGGCCACCAGGAGTTTGAGACCAGCCTGAGCAAGAGCGAGACCCTGTCTCTACCAAAAATAGGAAAATCAGCTGGGCGTGGTGGTGCATGCCGGTGGTCCCAGCTACTCGAGAGGGTAAAGCAGGAGGATTGCCTGAGCCCAGGAGTTTGAGGTTTCAGTGAGTTATGATGATGCCACTGCACTATATCCAGGGCAACAAAGCAAGACTGTCTCCAAAAAAAAAAAAAAAAAAAGAATGCAAGTCAAGGCATGATTTTTAATACCTTTATTAAGAAATATCAAAAGTTGCTTACAGGTCCATACACAGTTTTACAAAGTTCAAGTGAAGAAGAACGTAGGGATGCCATCAATGTACATCTTTGAACCCTATGGGAGCTTGCCACCGGGGTAACCCTACAACTCCTATCACTTTAATAATAGTGGTCCACAGCATTGCTTTGTCCCCATTTCCACTAAACCATTGCAAAATACCTTAAGTTACTTGAAGGAGTTTTAATATGTTATACTTTTTAAGTATTTTTCCTTTTAGTCTGTCATTATCCTTCCCTGCAAAAGCTAAGCTGTTTATAGGAAGCACAACATTTGAGTCCCATTCACTGCTGTTGGTATTACATTTTCACAAAGCCTGCTTTAAAAGCTGGCAAACATTGCAAGTTACACGTTACCATATTACACATGGGAGGACCCATACACATTGTTATTTTTAAATTGAACACTAAACAAAAAAGGAGGAATCACTTAACTTGGAAACAAAACACACAGTCGGTGGAACCCTCAAGAATAGGCCAAGCCTACTAGAGTTCCACTGAGCTCCAGTCACAAGTGGTCAATAGCACGACCGAGAACGGTTGGATGCAGGAACACCAGCACGCAATACAGAACGGGATATTTTCGTGGGTGGTACACCACGATCTTTTGTGTCAGCGATATATTGGATCAGAGGGGAATTACACTTTCAAAATAATCAGGGCTAGTAGGTCATCAGTACCACATGGGAAACAGCAATGGTGTGGCGTGCCTTGGTTACGGCTTGTGCCAGTTTATCTAAGAGTAGATTTCTGAGATTGTCCAGCAACATGAGAAAGAGCCATCTTCAGAGGAAGGACTCCTTGTTGACCCACATCAGACTGCGTGTCTCGTTGGGCTTGCATTCGTACTCAATGACAGAGAAGGGGCTTCCCCACTGGCAGTGATCTCGCTTGTGGTAATTGTAGAACTTGACTTGCCACACTGTCTCGAAGGTCCCAATGTCAGTGAACTGAGGGAAGAGAAACATGCCCAGTGAAAACCTCATTCTGCCATGAGCAACAGACGAGAACTAACATTAGCGACAGAGCCCTGGATAATCCAGTATAACCAGCCAAGACTCTCTTGGTCTGCAAAGCGCGTAGAAGTCTTTTCTTTAGTACTCTACCGTCCTTTATTAAGGGAGATATTTTCCTGGAAAGCTACCTGTAAACCATTCTTCTCCTTAAAATCTTATTCCCATTGGATGAGTGGTATCTGCATATTTGCTATCATACTGCTTTTAATAAAAACAACTCCCAAGTTTATCTTGGTTTTCAAGTTTAATTTTCTAAAAACCACTCTTAGAATCTCAGAATTTTATAGCTTGCTCTAAAATGGTCCCTGCCATAGAAGGGGGACTGGGGAAGGGAAGGAATAATGTTTACTGGCTGTCTTTTCACTTCTACTTTGAAAGATACTGACTGGCATAAAATAACAAATGTACAACATATCTGTATTCGATATAATTTCCCTTCTGCCACTAGCTTTAATTCCAAGGAAAAATATTTCATTCAAAGCGATAACCAAAAACATTTTACTGGAAGTATTTGATTGTTAAAGGCCCTACCTTAACTGTCAAATATTGAGTGTTTTTAAGTCATGAATCCATGCTCACATCTCAGGCTTAAATTATACATTATCCAAAATCATATTTGAGTATCCACTATGGACGTTGCATATATAAAAATTTGTATAAGACACTATTCTTGCTCTGAAGAAGTTTGCAGTCTATTTTCAGAAGGTAGGGCCTGCAAATCACTGCACAGAACTTTCCTAAGCTATAAGGACGATTCTCTCCTGTAGGCAAGGAGAGGGCACAGAATACCCTAGAGGCCACTGGGCAGATGCTCAAGTGGCCTGTGGGGTAGCCTGACCCTGCTACTGCCTTCTGGAGCTATTTAGGGGATCTGGCATTAAACAGCATGATGCCTGTCGTTATTTTCTCCTCTGACCCTCCCCTGTCATGGGAGGGGACAGGGACTGACTTGGCAGGATTCTTAGACTTGTTAGGAGCCAGAAGACGTGGAAGGGAGGGCAGTGGGCAGTAGGAGTCTTATGCTTCTTGCTGATACAGGAGCTGGGTGATCAGGTGCTTCCCAGATAGCTTTCCAAGACACTTGCAAAATTATATCCTGCACCGTTGCCTCATCCTGCTGATTTGATCCCAAAACAAGATCTAGGCTTTCCTATGTGAAATTTGCTTGACTTGAAACAGTGGGTAATATACCTAGAGTCCACAAACCTCCTAGGTATGAAAATGAAGTATCTCTTTTTAGGGAGTCCTGGCTTAAAGACCTATACAAGCCTTCAGTAGCTTTATTCACAATAGCCCCAGATTGGAATCAACCCAAAAGTTTACTCATTCACCTGGTGATAGGCAAGTTTTGGTGTATTTATAAAAATGGCATTTTGCTCAAAAATAAACAAGGACATGCTGATTCAAGCAACAAAAGGAATGGATCCTAAAGACATGCTGAGCAAAAGAATCTAGGCCCTAAAGAATACATATTGTATGACTCTATTTATGTAAAATTCTATATAGTGATAGAATATAATCTATACCAACAGGAAACATCTATGGTTACCTAGGGACTGGGGTGAGAAGAGGGGATTGATGCAAATGTGCAAGAGGAAACTTTTTGGGGTAATAGAAGTATTCTATATCTTGATTGGGGTGGTGGGTACGTGGATGCATGTACATGTTGGTCAAAACCCATTGAAGTATATGCTTAAAATGGGTGCATTGATTATGTGTAAATTATACCTTCAAGGTGATTAAGAAAAATAAAAATATCCCATTTTCAGTGAGCTATAGGAAACAGGTATTCTAAACACTGCTAATGAAAATTGAATTATACAGCCTTTTGAAAGGGTGATTTATATTAAAAGTTCAAGTACACCTGAGTCCAGCAAGTCTACTTATAATTTATCTTAAGAATAACACAAAGGTTAGAGTAGTAAAAAACTGAACACTAAATGTCCATCTTTAAGGCATGAATTAATTATGGCATATCTCTATAATGGAATACTATACAGTAATTTTAAATGTAAAATATTTAATAAACTTTTTCTATTATTTTATATTGTTCCACAAACTAAGCAGAGTACTATCAAGAATGCGTAGTATTAATCCAATTAAAATTATATTTGCTATTGTTGGAAACTCTATTGGAATACTACGTGCTCATTTGTATTTTTAAAATTTAATGATAACTTTTTATAATCAGAAAAAAACATTAAACCAAAACTGTAAGTACTTGCAAGTATTACCAAATAGTCAATATCCTTAACATAAAAGATTACATGAATTAGTAAAAAGTACTAAGAACATTTGGATAAAAAACTGGGAACAGTTTATTAAAAAGAAAAAATGGCTAACATCTGAAAAACATTCATATGTAATGTTACTAGTAAACAAATAGAAACCTTTATACAGATACTATTCATCTATCAATTTAGTAAAAATTTCTAAATACCAGAAGCAATCTAAGTGTCCCACATTAAGAAAATATAAAAATGGGGGCATATGATTAACTTACATCACCATTCAAAAGGAATTTAGGGTTGTTGATGCAAGAAAATGCTTAGAGCAAGGTGAAAGGAAAGAGATGAATCAGAGTGGTTTATATACAGTATTAGCTCAAATGTGTAAAATAAGATACATACAAAAAAGGAAATGAAAAATAATATCTAAGAAATTGAATTTTCCTAATTTTCTACTCAGATTGTTCTGTAATATTACTTTCATAATCAAAATTTTATTTTTTTGTATATTTTAATATACATTTTCTAATAAAATATTTTATATTTTCCAAACATCAGCTAATCTTTTGAGGGAAGCAGCCTGAAATCATGCTAAGTAAGAGAAACAATGCTGCAATGCTAAGATCTTTTCTGAAATAAAAGTTGGATATAAAAAAAAAAAAAAAAAAGCCAACCAAGACGATTATAACCACAGGCAAGAAAAAACTTACGGCTTATGTCTTATGTCTGAATAAACTTAGAATTAAGAAAGTCTCAAGCTAGGAGTTCTCAGTAACACAGGAGACCAAAATTAAAATCTGCTGACAGCCGCAGTCACAGCTAAAGATATGGGATGTTTAGGTGCTTGTGTTTCAGTTTTGGTTTCTCTTTTATTAATGCTGGATCCAAGTTCACATTGAAGTAAATGTAACTGCTGCTAACTATGCTTACATTTTCCTCTCTCCCAGGTCTTAGTTGTCTACACTTTCCATTAGCATTCTTCCTATTCTTTCTTTTGGAGTTCTATATCCTGGGTCTCTTACTACCTAGCTCAGAATATCTTCTCATTTGGCTAAGAACACATGGGGTCTCAAAAGCTGACATTCTTCTTAAAGAACAGAAGCAACTACACAGGCTTTCCACTCCCTCCTAGCCTAGCTGGCCCTTCTAATGAAAATCTACCCAGGAAGGCTCCTGGGTGTTACAATTTATACACAAGTATAATTCTGTGTATTTTCATAGCATTCTTTATTTTACATGATACTTTCACAGACATCATTCCACCTTGCTTTTGCTATCCACATTTCATGGAAGAAAAAGCTAAGATTCAAAAAGGTTAAGTGACTTACCCTAGGTCTAGACTCCAAAACTAGCTAATGATAGGAACAGGACAAGAACCTAGGTCTCCTAATTCCTGCTAGGAGCTATTATCAGTGTACCAAACTCTTTCTATAAGGAAAAGGCCAAAGAGTTAGCAAACTATTTTTATTTTTCTCCCTAAGTGAGAAGTTACATGAACTGTCATATGTAGAATACTTTAGGACGTTGTTACATCCCCTCCAAATTCACATGTTGAAGCCTAAATCCCCAATGTAATGGGTATTTAGAGGTGAGGCCTTTGGGAGGTAATTAGGTCATGAGAGTAGAGCCCTCATGAATGGGATTAGTGCCCTTGTAAGAAGAGAAACTGGGGAGATGATCTATCTATGTATCTGTTCTCTGCCATATGAAGATATAGCAAGGAAGTGGCTATGAACCAAAGAGAGGGTCTCACCAAACACCTGATGTGCTCGTGCCTTGAATTTTGGACTTCCCAGCCTCTAGAACTCTGAGAAATAAATGTTTATTATTTAAGCCACCCAGTCTATGGTATTATATTACAGAAGCCCCAGCTAAAACAGACACTCTGTTTTAGTGTGGTGTGACCTATCATTTCCCACTGGATTCCAAGCCTCTATATTCCTGTACTGCTTGGTTTTATTAGTAAATATATTTTCCATTTCCCTTAGCTAAATAAATAGGACTAAAAGTTCTGGGTCTTATAAAGTATGCTATCTTTATAAAAAAACTATAAAACCTTTCGTAAGTGTTTGTACCATTTTATATGCCCACCAGCAATATGAGAGTTTCAGTTGCTCAACATCCTCTCCAACACTTGGCACTGCCAGTCCTTTTAATTTTAGCCAGTTTAGTTACCATATAGGGGTAAGAGGAAGAAAGGAAATAAAAAACAGAATCAATGAATTAGAAAAGGAAGAACTATAGAGAAAAAAAATCAATTAAACTAAAATCAATTTTTAAATGTCTTTAAAATTGATAAATCCCTGACAAAACTGAGCAAGAAAAATGACCAGTATTATAAAGGAAAGAGGGAACATCACTACAGATCCTATAGACCTTAATTAGGAAAATTTTATACAAATAATTTCAACAAAATGGACAAATTCCTCCTTGAAAGACACAAACTATCAGTAGACCTCTATCTACTAAAGAAATTCAATTTGTAGGTAAAAATCTTCCAGGCCCAAATGGCTTCATTGATAAATTCAGACATCTAAGGGAAAAATAAAAAAACAATTCTACATAAATTATTTCAGGCTACAGAGGGAACATTTCTCAATTTATTTTATGAAATCAACATTACCCTAATACCAAAACCTAAATACAATGTTATATGAAAAATTACAGGCAGATTCCACATGGACATATATATAACATTTGCTTATAATTTCTATTTGCTTAAAATATTAACATATCAAATCCATCAATATATAATAAAGATGATACATCAGGACCAAGAGGGGGTTTATCCTTGGAGTTCACAGGTGGTTCAATACTTGAAAATCTATCATATTAACAGAAAAGAAAAAACCATATAATCATATCAACAGATGCAAAAAGAGCATCTGACAATGCAATATTGATTCTATTCTCAGCAAACTAGGAATAAAAGGAAAATTCTTCAACTTCATTAAGGGGCACTGGCAAAAAACCTACAGCTAACTTTATCCTTAATGGCAAGGGACTGAGTCCTTTCCCTCTGAGTTCCGAAACAAGGCAAGAACGTGTGCTCTTACCACCCCTACTCAGAATTGTATTGCAGGTTGCAGCCAGTGCCTTAAGGCAAGAGGGGGAAAAAAGTGGAAGGGAAGGAGTAAAACTGTCTCTGTCCTCAGATGAACAACTGTGTCTACAGACAGTTCTAAGCAATCTAACAAGAAGTTTCTAGAATAAGTGAATTTAGTAAAGTTGCAGGATACAATATCAGTCTATAAAGTTCACTATATTTCATAAAGAAATATACTAGCCCTGAACAATTGGTATTACTTTCAATATTTCACCAACTTTACAGGTGACTATTGGCATTTCACTATATGTATTCCTTACCAATAGTGAAATCAAACCATTTTTCACATATTTACTGGCCATTTGTATTTTTGTAAATTGCCTATTGTCTTGTGCTCATTTTTTTAAATTTCCCATGTCCTATGATTATCTCTTTCTTATTGGTTTCTAAGAATCTTTTGTATATTAAGGTTATAGCTCTTGCCAAATACTAGACCAGACAGCTGGCATGAGGCCCAACCTTTCTATTTGGCAGTACATGCATTTTATACTTTGGAGGCTACCTGCCTCATGCACATACTCAGCCTCATACACCTTCCTGCCTTATTCCTCCAAACTCCCACCAGTCTCCCACTGAAGAGGGCCAACAAAAGGGATTGTGATAATGATTTGTGCAGACAGAATCTGTACCTGGACTCTTCTTGGAGATACTGAAAGGAGAATTACTTACACCACTCTTTGAAGTGGGAGTTGAGAGGTATTAGAGATGGGTATTGCTTTTAATAAATAGGAGCTAATGCTCCCAGTACCAAGGCCTCTGGAATTACTTGAATAAAGAGATCATTGCTGTTAATCTAAGTCAGATGGCATTTGACTACTTTCTGACTTCAGTGGGCTGTAAAAAGCTGTGCAATATTATTAAAGGTAGCAGCAGGGTCTGTATGGGCAGTGGCAAATCAAGGCAACGCAGCTTGGGAGACTGTACATATTGCCGATAATTTTTCACCAATTGTCATTTGCATTTTAAGTTGCCTTTTAATTAAAATTTAACTTATGATGTTTGACAGAAATTTTACATTATGTGTAATAGAAGTTTTCAATGTTTACCTTGAATTTCTTCCATTTTTTACAAATTGAGATGGATTCTTTTCATTTAGAGTTTTAAAAAAGTTAACTTTTTCCATCTGAAATATATTATGGAGTGTGGTATCAGGAAAGAACAATGATGATGTTTCCCCCAAATAGCCAATTAGCCTAGCATCATTTATTCAATGATTAAAAAATTCTTCAACAACTACTCTGAAATAACTTTAGAATCACAAGACTCATAAGAATAGCATATGTAATTAGAGCTGAAATTTTAACTTGAAGCAGAACTGCAAATACTATAATTGTCAGAATTTTCATGAGGTCTTGGTGGGTCAGTGAGCTACCTTTAGGTTGTTCATCCTTCCACTTAACATGAACTGAGCACTGGGTAAGTGGGAGAAAGCTACCATAAATGAGCCTGTTCCTGCTCTTCCACGTGCTCAAAGGGCAGGACAGGAGACCTCCCCAACTTCCCTCTGGAGCCAATATAGGCTGGGAGACCAGAGCTTCAACTTCATGAGGCTGCTGCACCCTCCTGGACCTCTGGTCTTAGCAGGATGGATTCATACGTACTTCTTTTGCTTAAGATATAAAAGAAAGACTAGCTCAATTTAGAAAGGCCTTGATTCAAAACTTTTTCCTAATTGGATCTATAAAATGAGATTTTCTAAATCCTTTGGAATGACTGAAGCACAGGGCTTTGTTTTACCGGCTGAAGGATTCGGACCTAGTCATTAAAAGATATTATTACTTACCATAGTCCTGTTTGCCTGTCCAGGCATCCACTACAAGGTTGGAGAGCCTTAAGTTACTAGATGAGTTGAGGTTATGTTGTAAGGAAATGCTCTGCAGTCTCTAAACTCACTCATAAATCCCCAGTCCCAGCAAATAAAGCCCAGGTTCTTACATAGAAATTTTCACATCTAGAAGTAGGGGATGGATAGTTAATTGTTCCCAAAAATGATCACACAGCTTTTAGTTTGAGCATTGGCCATCTATTTGTATCTTACTTGTAACAGGCTGATTAGAAGGAAAATGATTGAAATGAAGGTTTTCTGATCAAGTCAGCAGCAATAGTGCTACCTTCAAGTTTTCATTCTAGTGGTGAAGCCACGACCTATGACATTAAGTCACCAATATTTCAAGCTTAAGTATTAAAAATTATATACAGATACCACATTCTCACAGAAAACACTGAAACCTTGACATGCCCAGGTAAATCCAGTTAAGTAGCAAGTCCCTAGATTATAATGCCTGGTTCAAAAGGGAAATGTCACTGTTGTGGGTGCCTGAGGAAAAGTCAAGAATGTCAGAATTAAAACTGGAAGTCAGGGAGATAACAGGATGCTATCTACTGCTGTAATTAACTGTATGAACCTAGGAATATCTTAACTCGGTGGGCTTGATTTTTCAACGCAGGGTGGATTCTGCTATCTGATCTCTAAGGATACTTTTAGCTCTAGCGTGGTATACAGATTACATGCTTACCCGTAAGGGTTTGATGCTAGTTGTTTTCTGAAGAAAGCCATATTCTCAAATACTGCCATTTAGGGTCACACCAAATAGGATTGAAGGCCAGCAAGTCCCTGTGGGATTCCTTTTTGGTTGGGCACAGAGGGGAGGGCTGGGAACGCATCCCAGCATCTTGCAAGATTTGCATGATTAAAAGAAGTGAAATAACAAGGTTCAGAAATTTGAGCAAATTTTTAAAGCAGAAGTAATCCCTACATTTTGATTCAGTTCATTTTCAGGTTTCCTTCCACATGTGCATGTTTTATAGTTGCAATTGTTTTTAATCTTAAAAGTTCAACAATTATAATTGTATGTTGTCCAACTACCTATTCACTGTAACAGTTTTAATGGTGACACAGGACTCTATCATGATATATTATGACAATTATTCCCCAGATATTAGATGTCAGTTGTTCCCTATCATAAAAACATTCTAATAATTAATTTTGTACATACATATCTCTACTTCAACAAGAGTGAAATTATTTGCTCAAAATAAATGAATCTTTATGGCTAGTCCCACACACAGAAATTTTTTAAAAGCATTGTACATGCCATTTTATAATGTTAGCAGCAATAAAGAAGGCTTTGTTTATAATAAAGATTATCACCGGGAATTACTTTAAGAAGTAGATTTTCTAGTTTACTTTTCACTATTATTTACAAGAATGAACATTTCTACATTTTAATTTCATTTCTTCTTGTGGAAAGTGTTCTTCCTGTTTTGTCAGTATTTCTGTTGAAAATTGGTATTTTAAAAAAATCAGCCTCAAAGATTTAAAAAGTGTCATACTTTTCTATTGCTTTATTTTCCTTTATAATTTCTTCTATTTAAAAATCAAGTTATTTTTCCATAGTTAATGGTATTTTGATTTATCCATAATTTTAGACTTATAATTGAACTTTCCCATCTTATTCAACCTTGATTTATATGATACTGTACATTTTACAAACAATTTAAGATGGCATTTAGATTTTTATATAAAATTAAAAATATGCATATAAAAATGATCATGAAAAATAAGCATATTAAACATAATGCATTGTTTGAGCTCAGATTTAGTTCTGGGCTTTCTGGTTTCCAGTACAAAAAAAGACTGTCAATTATCAGTGACTTTAAATATTGTTACAGAACTTTTTCTTCACAATATAAGGCAGTACTGTGATACATGACTAGACCAAAAGAGATGCTTGTCTTCTCGCTGTCCCTTTCAACAAGCCCTGAAGTAGTACCTCAGGGGAAGACTTCAGAAAACAGTTTGAAAAATGAGTTAAATCATTCTCCTCATTAGAAAGGAGAGAAGTATTAATTTCTTGAAGAAAAAAAAATCGAAAAAGTTTTCCTAGTTCTCAATTCTTAAAAAAAAGCTCCACATGGAACATGAAAGGGCATTTAGCTGTGAGCAAACTTGCATAACACTTGAAAGCCTAATGTCAAAATACAATTCAGTGAAAGTGCATCCAGACTTGTTTAAGGGTGTTGTTTTTGATGGCTTAACTGATCTATCAATAGTGCTTAATCCTCGCAGAGGTCTGAAAATACATTTTAAATGTATTTAAATACATTTAAAAAGTGTATAATCCATTTCTGTAGAAATGGATGTTTTCCTCAGAAAAATACAACATTGACTCAGTAAAACCCCCAAAAGGCAAAAGTCATGGACTAAATTAAAAGTTAAAGACAGCCTTTCCAGATATCTTTATTTTTGGTCCGACTTACGGGGAAATTCTGTCAGACTTTCAAATAACAGCTAAGTCCTATGCTGTGCAAATTGTTTCAGACTATAAACTATAAAAAAATTTTCTAATTCATTTTGCAATGCTATTAACCTTGACACGAAAACTTAAGACTGCTTTCTAATTGTTCTTTGCCTCTCTATCTGCCCTTCCAATCTACACATGCCTATTTTAACATGCTAATCTTATCACATTAAAACTCCTACATTGAAAGGGTTTTTAAAAGGGTAGTAATGGTGGAATGGATTTGTTGGGTGAACCTTACACAATTAATTATATAACCTGGCAAAATGTAAACTAAAACTATTTGAGGGCTTTAGAGTGTGACTCCTAAAAGTAGGACAGAAGCCAGAGAGTTACCCTTGAAAGACTTCAACTGTGAAAGTTACAAATTTCGTTTGTGGCTTTCTTGCGCAAGGGCACTCCTCAATCCCTTGAGGGTCTGGCAGGAGAAAGTGGGAGTCCTACCTGCTGAAAGTGGCAGAAGACAACACCAGGACTGGCAGAGAAGCTGGAAATTTAGGTAGGAAACACTGGGAGAAAGAGCTGCAGAAAGGATGGAGCCCAAAATTTGGCCATAACTCCTATCATAATCCCTAGCCAACTGCATGTATAGAGTAGTGGGAGGGGGACACACTAGGAGACTCATTGAAAAAGCAGACAAACCAGCACAATCTTGGAAAGATAAAGTTGTGCTGAATAAGATTTATAAGTGTATTTTTGTTTGAGTGCATTCCCAAACCTAAGAAGTTGGAGTCTTACTGGCATGAGGTGTCAAAGTAAGAGTTTAACACTGGCATAGCAATTGGAAATTTAGGGGAACCTAAGGGTGGGTGGGATCCAAAAATCTCACCATAAACTCCGATTCCTTGGCTGACTGCTAGACTCCATGGGCATAAAAGAGGACTAGCCTAAACAAGCCAAGCAATTAGAAGTTAAAAAAGACTGAGCAGAGATATTAGCTGCTACACACTGCTGGAAAGACAAAGTTTGAAGTTTGAGTACAGGAATGTTTACAGCCTGCTAGAATATAAAAAAAATAATACTCAGAAGAATAAAACAGAAACCAGAGTCAATAATATATTATCCACAATGTTAAGTTTATAACCAAAAATTACTAGACATGTAATGAAATAGGAAAGTGTGATCCCATTCAGGAAAAAAGTCTATAGTAATTTACTCTAAACAGAGCCAGGTGTTGATTTATCAAACAGTTCAAACCAGCAATTATAAATAGGCTCAAAGAAATAAAGGAAAACATGATCTCAAGGAACAAACCTAAAGAATTTTGAGAAACTGAAATTATAAAAAATACAATAAGAATACTAGAGCTGGAAAATATAATAGAGAAATACCTTTAAGACCAATATAAGAGTGGAAATAGCAGAAGAAACAATCAGTAACCTTAAGGATACATCAATAGAAATGATTTAATCTGAAGATCCATTAAAAAAAAAATTGAAGAAAATTGTACGGGACCTCAAAGACTTGTAGGACAATATGAAGCTTTCCAACATATGTTTAGTTGAAGTCCTACAAAGAAAGAAGATAATGGAGCAGAAAAAAAGTATTTGACAAAATAGTTAATAACGCTCTAAATTTTGTGAGAACATTAACATATAAATTCAAGAAATTTAAGATCCCAAGAAAAAAGATACAAAGAAAAAACACACTTAGGTACATCATAATCAAATTACTGAAAACCAGAGCTTGACAATAAACAAAGGGATCATTTTACTGTATATGTATTAAGCCTTAATTAAAACATTTGAAAGCAAACAGAGGAAGGAAATAGAGGACCAGAAAATGAAATTAAAAAATGGAGAATAAAGCATGTGAAAACAAAGCTAGGATTTTGAAAAGGCCAATAAAACTAAAATCTCTAGCTAGACTGATCAGAGAAGAAAATGGAAAAATATTGAATATTAAGAATGAAAGAATAGACATTGTTAGAGATCCTAAGACATTAAAGGACAGTGGAGGATTATTGTGAATACTTTATGCCAATAAATTTGACAACTTAATTGAAATGAATGACTTCAAAGACAAATTATAAAACTAACTCAAGAAATAAACCTCAATAGCCCAATATCAATTAAGGAAATTGAATTTATAATTAAAAACTTTCAAATAAAGTAAAATGCCTTCATTGGTGAATTCTGTCTGACACTAGGAATAATATCAGTTTTATAAAAGCTCTTTCAGAAAACAGGAGAGTGAACACTTTCCAAATCACTTTCCAAATCACCAAAACTACACAGAGACATAAGAAAAAATCGTAGAAAAATATCCCCCAGAAACAGATATAAAAATCCTCAACAAAATATTAATGAATCAAATCCAGCTATACATACAGAGACTATACCATAACCAAGTGGAATTTTACCTGGGAATTCAAGGTTATTTTAATATTGAAAAAGCAATGTAATCTACCATAGACAGAATAAAGAAAAAATACACTATGATCATCTCAAAAGATATAGAGAAAGTATTTGAAAACATTTTACAATACATTCATGATAAAAGCCTCAGTAAACTAGGAATAGAAGGGAACTTCCTTAACCTAATAACAATATTTAGAATAAAAAGCTACACACGAACATTATACTTGTTGTTGAAAAACTGAATGTTTTCTCCTAAGATTGAGGAACAAGAATGTCTACTGTCACTATTTCTATTTAGCAGCATACTGTAGGTCTTAGTCATGAAAATTAGGCCATAAATAAAAGGAATACAGATTGGAAAGAAAGGAGAAAAACTGTTTTTGTTTACAGATGACACGATAACATAAGTAGAAAATCCTAGAGCTTCTACAAAAGCAAGCTATTAGGATTAATAAGTGAGATTAGCAAAGTCTCAGGATTCAAGATCAGTTGTACAAAAATCAATTTTATTTCCACATATCAGCAATAAAAACAATTCCATTTATAGTAGCATTCAAAAATATGTAGTTAATAAGTTTAACAAAATATGTATAAAATCTATAGAGGGAACATTGTAATATACTACAGAGAAAATTCAAGAAGACCTAAATACAGACATAGCATATTCATGGATTAGAAAACTCGAGTCAAATCTCTTCAAATTGATCCATAGATTTAATGCAAACCCAGTATCCCAATTTTGGGAGAAATTTGACAAGCTCATTCTAATATATATATCTCATGTATATGATATTTATATATATATATATGTATCTATATATATATGCAAAGGGCCTAGAATAGCCAAAATAACTTTGGATAAGCAAAGATGGAAGATTTATGCTACCTGAGTTAAGGACTACAATACAGATAATGAAATAAAATTGTTTTGGCTATTCTAGGTTGTTTGCATTTCTAAATTAAGAAGCTTCACATAGATTGTGTAAAGCAACTAGAATTCTCATACATTGCTGTTGGAAATATGAAATAGTACAAAAATCTGAACATTTTTTTATATAGATAAAATATACACTTACCATGTGACTTAGCAATTCTCCTCTCAGGTATTTACTCAAAAGAAGTGAAAACATGTACTCACACTGAGACTGATACTCAAATGTTCATAGCAGCATAATACCAAAAGCTGAAAACAACCCAGATGTCCATTTATTGGTAAAGGGGTAAATTGGCCTATATCCATATATTGTACTACCTAGCGATAAAAGTACTGACACATACAACATAGATGAATCTCAAGGACATTATACCAAGCGAGAGAAGTCAGACACAGTATAATTCTATTTATACGACGTTGTCACATAGTTAAAACTAATATTGAGACAGCAAGCTCAGGGTGGGGTAGGGTTAGGGAGATTAACTACAAATGGGCATGGGGGAGTTTCCAGGGTAATAGAAGTGTTCTGTATCTTTACTGAGGTGGTGATCATACAGTAGCATCCATTTGCCAAAACCTATGTAATGGTATACTTAAAGTTGATGTATTTTATTGTGTATAAATTGTATCTCAAAATTGATTTGAAAATCTTCAATGAATTCCTATAGTCATTAGGATAAATCCAATAAAGATGATGACCCTATGATATCTAATCCCTACTTACCTCCCCAGTTTTATCTTGAGCCAGTCTCTGCCTCACTGACCGCCCCAGCCATGCTGGACTTCTCTCACTCATTAGAGCATCATATGCTCTCTCCTAGCTCTCCACTTTTGCAACTCCTCTTTCCTCAAGGGCTCCCTCTTCCCCCAGCTCTTATTCATCCTTAATTTCTTTCTCAAGGAAGCCATCCCCAAAATCTTGGATTAGGATAAGACCCCCACTATACATTCCAAGGGCACTATGACTTTTTCACTCACTTTTTCATAATAACAAGTATTTACCTTATTGACAATCGTATAAGGTAGGTTTTCTCCCTCCAGAAGTTTTATGAAGCCAGGGATATCTATTTTGTTTACCACACTTCCCCCAGCTGCCTAATACACAGGAAATTCTCAAATACTTGCTCATAAGGCAAGCAAATAAAAAAATAAAAATCTAAAAATCCTAAATAAAATCTTAGCATACTGAATTTAGCAATATATTATTAAATAAAACTAACACATCATGTTTAAGTATGGCTTATTTTAGGAAATAAAGGATAGTTTAGTATTTGAATGTGTATTACTTTATATAATTCATCACATTAATATATCAAAGAAGGTAAATTATCTCCATAGATAGGAAAAAGAATTAGATGAAATTCAATACATCTTCCAATTAAAAAAATACCTTAGTGAACTAGAAAAGGTTTGCTTTAACATAAGTTTCTGAAACTAACATTGAACCTAACACTGAAGTCCTGGGGACAAGGATACTTCCTACTACTAGTAGTCATCAACATTATTCTAGAAACATTATACAATGCAATAAGGCCAGGGGAAAAAAACCCCAGAAAAATGGCAGTTATAAACAGATTATGACCATCTATCTCAAAAACTCAAGACAATTAACTAAAAAAATTTTAGTAAGCAAGTTCAGTAAGATGGTCAGTTACAAAATATATGAATACATATATTAATAAAAACAATGTGTTTAAAACAATGCAATATTGGTATAAAGGTAGACAAATCAACAGGATTAGAGAGTATACAAAGAAACAATTTTTGCCATATAAATAATTACCAAGAAACTGACCATTGGAGAAGTATGCATTTATATAATTGTATTAGGACATTATGGACAAATACATTCCAATGTAAAAGCATGCACTGAAATATTTAAATCAATAATTCATGGGAAATTTAACAAATGAGACCATGAGAGTTCAGATGAAAATGCACAAGTGCAGCTGTATGTATATGCATGCATAATCAATCTTGGAGTAAAGGTAGACTTTCCAAGCTGGATCCTAACTGCAAAAGCCATAAAGGAAAAGGCCTATATGTTGGACTATATGAAAATTTAAAATTTATATTTTAAGTTAAAAAGCAAATGATAAATGATGAACATATTCAAGATATGATAAGAGATGACTCTTTTTAATTTATAAAGGTTTTTTAAAAATCAGTGAAATAAACTTAAGTATAAAAATGGGTAAAACCTATGAACGTGCAATCCACAAAGGAAATACAGATAGTAAATAAACATGCCAAGATTTCAAATTAATGGAAACTAAAGAAATAAAAGTTAAATCTTCTGCCTATCAGATTAAAAATATTTAAAAATGATTAATTATACCTAGTGCAGAAGGAGATGGATACTTAAGTACAGATGATAGGAGTGTAAATTGCTTAGCCTTTCTGGAGGTCAGTTAGGCAGTCTTATAAGGTGCCTTAATATGCAAATTTCTTCTAGGAATCAAGAAAGCATTAGACAATTGTGCAAAAGTGAGTGATTTTTAATGCAGTTTATAATACTGAAAAATACAAATAATCAGTAATAGGTGACTGAGGATAATTTGATACAGTGAGATCATAGAGGACCCACACAGACTTTAAAATGATATTCCATGTATACATCTTTGAATGTATATTTGATATTGAAAGATATACATAAGTAGAAAAGAATATATAGAACGATACCCAATAAGTACACATATATTCCAAGACATAGTAGAAACAACTTTCTAAGAATATTCACCAAAATGTTAACAGTTATCTCTTACAGGAATTATTTATTTCCCCCATTTTTGTATTTTTCTCTGTTGAAGATTCTTTGATGGAAAATAGAACTTTTTCCAAAAATAATTCAAGCATAAGATGCAAAGGCATGGGCTGCTAGATTAATTCTTTGTGTTACTGTTGTGGTTGTTTTAAGTATATTGGGCACTGTGAAAACTAAGGTTCTAAAGGACTATATGGATTAGCTCTTAGACCAGTGCTTCTCAAAGTGCATTCCACAAACCATCCCCATCAGGATCCACTATGCTTGTTAAGAGTTTCTTTGGCCTCACCCTAGCTCTACTGAACTAAAATCACTGGAGGTGGAGCCTGACTCTGGCGTTTTAAACAAACTACCAAGAAGATTTTTATGTACACTATTTGAGAACCTCTGCGATATTTCCTATAAAGCTAGGGGGCAGACAATTCAAGGCTGTTCCTGCAGAGGGAAACAACTACCCAACTTTTACAGCAGCAGTTTAGATGATCCTTCCTTTTCCTGAGTTTTAGCAAGCTTACTTCATCACCTCTCATGTTTGCACATATATTTAAATCTGTACCTTGATTATCCTTTCTATAAATTTTTTCTTTTAACTTAGGGACCAATATGAGCTGGTTATATCATTGTTTTACTAGATACTAAGAGGTTTATCATTTTCCATGGCCGTCACTTTTTGGGCTCCTTCCTTTAGAGTAGATTTAAGTAACAAAATGTCATTCAAATCGGCTTTCTCACAACCAAAAAATTGTGGCTACTTGGAATCAGAAACTTCTCAGGGTCTATTATCTAAACCAGTCCTGATGGTTTGTATAACAGGGGAAATGCTGGTATAGGTACTATCTCTCCCAAACCATCTACTTCTACTTATATGGTGGCATTTATAGGGTCCGGCTGCCATACAAAAGATAATTACATAGTTCTCTCTTCAGCAGATCCTTGAAGGAAACTCACAACCCAATTTCCACAGTAATTAGCTTTGAATACACCTTTTCTTAAAAAAAGACAGTGATCTCCATGGTTTCCCTTTGCCCTCATACCACACCTCCACAACCCCAAGCAGGCCTTACCGGCATGGTGATCTGGATGGGTTGCCGTTCTCCACTCTTGGTTGGGACCACACCTTCTGTGTCGTATGTGCCCGTATAAACAATTCTGTCCCCATCAGGCTCTTTAGACTTCAGCTCCAGTGGGACAAGCACACCACCAATGGAAATGTTCCTGCAATGGACTTGAGTTGACCACATATGGTAGGAATTAGCCTAGGCACCCTGTTTTGGTTTTGAGCAAAACCCTAGGCAGGAAACCTACAGGGTTTGGCTAAAGAGGACATTGTGGTATGGTAGAAAGTTCAGGAGGTAGTGGTTTTCTTCTTTAGTTACTCATTAAAATCATCTGTGGAGCTATTAAAACCCTACCTATACCCAGTCCCACCCCCCACACCAGAGATTAAGATTCAATTGGTTTGGGATGTAGTTTGGGCACTGATAAATTTATTTTAAATTTATCTAGGTGATCTTCATGTGCAGGTAGGATCAAGAATCACTGAACCAGTTCTCTAATAACTTGTTCTGTTCCAACAATCAGGGGTCCTGTGATTTGGAGTACCTCACACCTGCCACACCACCAGAAATTCTTACTGGCATCATTCCTTTGTGTTAGGATAATGGCTCTCAAAGTGACATCCCTGGACTAGCAGTACCAGCATCACCTGTGGACCTATTAGAAAGCAAATTCTTAGGCCCACAGTAAACTAGAAACTCTGGGATGGGTCCTAGTCATCTGTGTTTTAACAAGGTCTCCAGACGATTCTGATGCATACTCAGGTTTGAGAACTACGGAGTTAGGGCACTGAAAAATCCTTTATGAAATTAAAGTGTAATTAGAAAAAACAATCTTGTTATTAAGAAATTAATTTGTAGATTAGTTTGAAACTAGGGAACTACTTAGAAGAAAATGGAATGTAGAACACATACTGCAACCAATCCTCCAACCCATCCAGGGATAAGGTTGCCAGGGAAGGAGGGAAAGGAAAAGCCTGGGTTATATCTAGGTGCACACGCCACTGTGGCTGCGTGCAGCTGTTGGGGGATGCTGACAAATAGGTGGACCAGGAGTACCAGAGACCATCCAGGTTTGGTCCTAGGTCCTTGCACCTGGAAAGCTAATCCAAGTTTATTGTACTAATTTAAGCTATAAAAGCTGTCTGCTGGATTCAAAGCCCACTCCCCGCCCCCACCCCACAATAATGCCCAGCATATGGTATATGCAATAAATGTTGGTTTGTTTTCTCTTTCCAGACTAGACTTCACGCAATGCTTAGGTGGAAACTGAGAGGTCAAGGCCCCAACACAGACTTTCCCGCCAGAGGTCTGCTGGACACATCATTGGAGCCGGGAAGAGATAATTCCTGCCACGAATAAACCAAAAAACATCCTCTTGCTGTGAGGATGTTGCTAATCCCAGGCACCATCACCAGGCTGAACAGAGAACTCAGGAGAAAACAAAAAGCATGAGCGTGAAAAACCGTGAAACTAGGCCTGAGCAGAAGCGGCCACCCTGGGCTTGTGCCTGCTCCTCCAGACCTGGGGACCCCCGCATCCCTCAGGGAGCCCCAATAGCCACCCCTCCCCCGCCTTGACTCCTCGTTCCTCAGCCTTTCTCCCCTCTTCAGCCTTGAAGGCAGAGCGGGCGCACGCCAGGACCGAGCAGAGGAGGGCAGGGATTGCGGTAGTGAACTCTGCGAGCCTCTCCGCTCTGCCCCACCCGCCGCCCGCGGTTCCGCGCCGGTGGCTGGACAGAAGGGACGAGAAATTTACAAGAAACAAACATAAACCCTTCCTGTTAGTCAATGATTTAAACGAAGCCACCGAGATCACCCCGAGGGGTGGAAGGAAGCCAAAACAGAGGAATATAAGCGTAAGGCAGAGGAGGCGGTGAGAGCGAACAGGGAGCAGACCTCTTCTCCCCACCCCTGGGCCCGCTGGGCGAGGCCAGACGCCCCAGAGAGGCTCGGGCCGTCCCGGGGTCCCCCATGCTCCCCCCGCAACCCTCGCGGCACCCTGCAGCCGCGGCGCAGCCCGCACTCACTCGACCTGCAGCGTGGTGGGCTTAATCTTCACCTCCACCTTGTAGGAGGAGCCGGTGAGCAGCTTGATGGTGCGGTTCTGGCCGAATCGCTGCCCGTCCACCTTGTAGAAGACCGGGCCGTCATTGGGCTGGATGCGCAGCGCGATGGAGAGGCGCACGAGGCCTGGCAAGTCCCCCATGGCTGGGAGAGGGGCTGGCGCGGCGGCTCCGGGGGCCGGAGGACAGCGCGGGCTGCGACCGAGTGGTTGGAGCGCGGGGGGCGGAGAAGACGCGCGAGGAGGGAGAGGGAGGTGGTGGAGGGGAGGCTGCCGCTAGGAACCCGCGCGGTCCCCGCCGTCCGCCTGGGCTTCGGAGCAGCAGCTGCTGAAGCTGTGGCCCCCCGCCCGGGTCGGCGAGGACGCGGGCCCGAGAGACAGCCTCTGGTCTGAGAGCTGCCCCATCCCCCGCCCGCCTACTGCGCCCTCCGCGCACCGGGGGGCTCGCTCCGGCCCGAGGCCACCGAACGGCTCAGCGCGCCTGGGGGCGAGGGAGTTAATCCTGTTTACGCACCACAATCCCCTTCAGCTGGGGAAGCGGACATTTAGGCTCCTCCTAGAACAGCACCGGGTGGGAGGAGGAGAGGAATGGGAGGCACTGGGGTTAAGCGACTCCTGCCCTTAGGAGTGAGATCCCCGGAATCTGGATACCGCACAGGCCACTAAGGGGATGTGGAAGCTGTTGCTTGCGCATCCGGCCCCAGCCAGGCAGGAGGAGACTGAGAGGGGAAAGGAAACAGGAAACCGCTAGCTAGAGATTTAGATTTCAGGGAATTTGAGTCTTTCCAAAGCTTAGGGGAAATGGCCGAGGCAAGGCGTAATTCCATCTAATGTGGACTGCCGGCCACACTAGATTACGAACGTAAGAAAGAAAAAGAAAAGAAAAGAAGCATATTCAGCGAGCTACACCTTCTTGTGGGTGTGCATTTCCATTAAACACATCCTTGTCTCAAAAATGACGGGGTGTAATGAGGCACATATATGTACACAGATCTTGAAGGATGAGCTATTAACCCTGTAAAAGGCACCTGGCATGCGTCTAAAGCACACTTGTAACAACGGCCGAGGAGGGATGATGGGTCAAAGGATTATTGGCAGGGCGCCCCGTGCGACACCGCAGAGTTTAGATTTGCATATTAAACGTGATTAGACAGTCTTCCGTGGTGGCAGAGGTCGGTTGACAGCGGGTGATTTTTGGAAGCACGGGGACACTCAGGGTATTAGAGCTGTACTGGGAATATCTTCAGAGAACAGAGAGTGAGCACCTGCTTCAGCACCACCTAGGTGGATAGTACCAGAATCATGGAGCACACCTGGGAAATGGAGATGTGAGTGGGTCAGTGAGAACAAATGAGTAGGGATGGGTTTGTTTGGCAGTTTTTGTTCATCCAGGTGAGAATGCTTTTCTTTAGAAATAAAAAGCTATGTATAAGCTTATGTAATATGGGTGTTTATTGTAGCATTGGTTGCAAAAATCAAAACCTAAATGAAATGTCAACCAATAAAGAAATGGTTAAATTCTCATATACCTATACTATATACTGTTAAACAACTATTAAAATAATAATTGTATGTTGCCTTGACAAACACATATGCTAAAACTGTTAACGATAAAAGTGGGGTGGCTGGGAAACTATGGAAGCCTGAGGGCAGGCATTTTGTCATTTTTGTCCATTGCTGGCTATATCCCCAGCATGCACAGAACAGTGCCTGGAACATAGTAGGTGCTCCAAAAATATTTGTTGAATTGAATTACTTTCCTTGCCTTAAACATGTTCATTTATAAATTATTTCATGTCTTTAAAATTAATTATATCCATATGATTTACCTGGAATGATGTAAAGAAAAAAATGTAATTACAAGTAGTACTTGTATTTTAAAACAATGAAAAATTTAAAAACCATATAAATTTGTGTATGTTTTTATTAGCACTTTTAAAAGAATGAGAGGGCACACAGTCAGCTTAATGTTGGTAACTCTAGTGAAGAGGTAGTGGAAAGAGAGTGCATATACTTTTGGAATTATTTTAAAGCCATTTTGGAAATTTCACCTTTTTTCCTCAACCTTTTGTTCAACTACCCCACAATCTCAAGCCAACTGCCACCTTTGCATTGAAAATAGTGTCAGACTTGAAATAGAGTGACTCCTGCTTAAAGCCTAGCTCTAGCAAGGCACAGTAGAATGCACTTGTAGTTCCAGCTACTTGTGAAGCTGAGATGGGAGGATCACTTGAGCCTATGAGTTCAAGGCCAGCCTGGGCAACAGCGGGGGACCGCCCATCTCTGAAATCAATCAATCAATCAATCAATCAATTAATCCTGGCTCTGCCACTTATTAGTTTCTTTATGCAAAGCACTTAATGTATTTGTGTTTCAATTTTCATTATTTGTAAAATGGGGATTAAAATACCTCCTTCCCAATATTGTGAGAATTAAATGAGAAAATGGAAACTGGAAAAACAAATTCCTTTTCAGATCCGAGGTATTACTAATGCTGGGTAATATCCATTAGGAATAATATTTTCAGAACCATACAATGTAGTGTCTTAAAATGGAATTAATAAATGTAAAAGTAATTAGAAAATTTCTCATTACTGATATCTATATGCAAAGAATACGAGTATGGCAGCTAACGATCTGTGTTTGCATTACCAGATCTGTGGATCACAAGCTGGGTGACCTTGAGCAAGCTGCTCTAGCCTCTCAGAGCCCCAGGTTTTTTTATTTGTAAAATGATGGTGGTGACATATGTGATGCTCATAGATCCAAATGATTATATAAAACTCACAAGAGTATCAATCACATATAGACACTCAATAAATTGTAGCTATTTTTGTTTATTTAAAAATATAGTGTATTTTTAAGGTATGTAGTGCTTTCAGTCTTACTGTAGATTTTTTAGTTATTACCTTAGGTTGGTGACCTTAAACATTGTCTATCAGCAGGGCAACCATTATTGCCATTCTTTTGGAAATTGGGAAATTGAGCCCAGGTGAGTGATGGACTTAGCTATCATTTGGAGGAATTAGCTGCTGTGGTCTGAGTGGTTGTGTCCCTCCAAAATGCATATGTTGAAACCTAATCCCCAATGCAATAGTATTAAGAGGTGATGCTTTTAGGAGGTAACTAGGTCATGAGGACTCTGCCCTCATAAATGGGATTAGTGCCTTTATACAACAGGCCTGAGGGAGCTTGTATGTCCCTTCTGCCATGTGAGGATGCAGCAAGAAGTTGCTATCTGTGAGGCAGAGAGTGAGCTCTCACCAGATACCAAATTTGTTGGTAGCTTGACCTTGGACCTCCAAGCCTCCAGAACTGTGAGTAATAAATTTCTGGTGTTTATAAATCACCCAGTCTAAGGTATTTTGTTATGGCAGCTTGAATGGACTAAGACATCATGCTAACAATAGTTCCATATACATTGTGCCAGTCTCTGCGCTGATTCATATTATAGAGTTCAAAAAGCAGTTAGCATTATGACATGGGACATAATGTGTGTGTGTGTGTGTATGAAAAAGAAAGTAGTTGAGTGTGCTGTGCTTAGATTGTACACACACACACACACACACACACACACCACAATCCCAGGACAGTTAAACTATTTTAATACATCTTTTTAATTCATGTCTATGTTCAGGTATAGTTTAATATCTACAGGAACTGTTTCTAATTTTTATTTTTAAATCAGTGTCGATGATGTGCCTGACTCCTTCCCTTCTCTTGCCTTATGATAGCTTAGTATTAGAGATGTCAACCAGTACACTTTAGATTTACATTAGGGCTTGCTCTCCTGGTTAGCTTTGCTAGACTTGAAGACAAAGCCATCTTGCTGGATGAGTTCTAAAGAACACAGGTCCTACCTTAGGCCCAAAGGATTGTGTAGCCATGGCGATGAGCAACAGCCTTCCTGTTTGCTGGGCTCTCGGGGGAATCTGATTACCTCTTCGCATGGTCACAGTAGAATTCACTCCTCTGCTCACTGATGGTGAACCTAATATCAACATTTGTTCTGGACCAATTTAGCCTAGTGATTTATGTTTCAAATAAAACTTTGGCTGTTTCCTGTAATGGATGTTATCTGTGAACAACCAGGACAACCGCACTCACTTTTCCTCCACAAATATAAATAAGTGTTTAATTAAAACTAGATTCTGTAAAGATAGTTTTCTACCCTTCCTGTTCTTAACACCTTTTGTGAGGCGGTATGGCTAGGGTTCCATGGATAAAGAACATAACCGTCCTTACATTGGATACAAATATGTGTATTAAATACCACCACCACACTGATACTCCTAATTTTATATCTCCAGATTCAGACATTCCTCTAAAGCTCTTGACTCAGAAAACCAATTCCTGACAGAATATCTCCACCTAGGTGTCTAATAGGTATCTCAAGCTCAACATGGCTAAAAGTCAATTCTTAGTTTTTCCACCTCAAATTCATTCTCCATGAGGGTTTCTGTGTCTTTTCTTTTCTTTTTTTTCTTTTCTTTTCCTTTTTTTCTTTTCTCTTCTCTTCTCTTCTCTTCTCTTCTCTTCTCTTCTCTTCTCTTCTCTTCTCTTCTCTTCTCTTCTCTTCTCTTCTCTTCTCTTCTCTTTTCTTTAGAAAAGAGTCTCACTCTGTTGCCTGGGCTAGAGTGCCGTGGCGTCAGCCTAGCTCACAGCAACCTCAAACTCCTGGGCTCAGGCGATCCTTCTGCCTCAGCCTCCTGAGTAGCTGGGACTACAGACATGTGCCACCATGCCCGGCTAATCTTTTCTCTATATTTTTTAGCTGTTCAACTAATTTCTTTATATATATATATTTTTTTTAGTAGAGACGGGGTCTCACTCTTGCTCAGGCTGATCTCAAACTCCTGTGCTCAAATGATCCTCCCACCTTGGCCTCGCGGAGTTTTAGGATTACAGGTGTGATTCACCCACGCACATCCCTCCATGAGGGTTTCTTATCTCAAGAAAAGACACCACGGTTTACTCAGTTACTCAGGTAAAAAAATATTGGTGGCATTCTTGACTCCTCTGTGTCTGACCCTTCACATCCAATCTATCAGGAAGTCCCATCGGTTCTTCATGATAAATGCTGTTTCCAGTCACTTCTCTCCATCTCCACTGTCACCACCTTGGTGCAGGCCACTACCACTGCTCACACCGGATACTGCACATGACATCTTAATGGTCTTCCTACTTCCACTCTTTCCTGTTACAGTGTGCTGTAAATATGCCTACACTCAAATCACACTCCGTGCCCTCACCCTCTTTATTTTTATTTTCCTTCTTAGCATTTATCACCAACTGGAATTATAAAATAAACTTGCCTACTTGTACATTGTTTTCCCCACCAGCATATAAACACCTTTAGGACAGAGAGTCTATCCTGTTTATAGCTGTATTCCCAGTACTTAGAACTCAGCTTACCATATAAGGGTGCTTAATATTTGTTCAATGAATAAATGAATAGATAAATTAATTCTTCAAAATTATTTGTCATGCTTCTTATTCATCAAGTCCCATGTCAAACCCTGCCTTCTCCTTGAAGCTAGTACTGACAAGTCCAGTCTTCATCAATACTCCCTTCCTTTGAAGTCCTACAGCAATCATGGTATAGACAAATTCCAATTAATTGAAATATGGGGGGCCATGAGGCCTGGAAGAAGAGAAGGTGGCCATGGATAACCCAAATTCATGATAAAAATAGAATTAGTAAAAAAATCTAGGCCGGGCACGGTGGCTCACGCCTGTAATCCTAGCACTCTGGGAGGCCGAGGCGGGTGGATAGCTCAAGGTCAGGAGTTCAAGACCAGCCTGAGCAAGAGCGAGACCCCGTCTCTACTATAAATAGAAAGAAATTAA